>WAAG01029583.1:2431-16115 GCA_013390105.1 Tichodroma muraria
AGAATCATGCTTTTATTCTATGTTATTGCTCCTACTATGAGATCCAAATGCAATATCAAAAACCAAGCAAAATTCTGCACTTAGGTAATTCTCTAGGTCCCTTATTCTAATTTAAAAGGATGAAAGACCATGGGTAGGGGAGGAAAGCAGACAGATAGATGTGACTACATGGAAAAATAATGCTTCGGGTCTGCTCCCAGAAGATAGTACCATTAATGATCTTTTCTTAAATAAAACTGCCCTACATCCTTTCTAGTGGGAAAATCCAACAATAACTAACAGAAAACTCCATGAAGATTAATCTTGTAAATGTTGCTGAAATGCCTTAGCACATCAAAAAATGAAATTATGATGAGATTAGAGATATTAACAGAGCTTCAACCTTTGTAAGGTTCTCAGCTGAAAGCCATTTTAATCACTAATTGAAAATTAATAAACTTGGAACAGAAAGCATCTACTTAAATATTATTTAACATATTTTGTCATTTTAAATATAGCAAAACTGTTCTCAGAGTGCTGTGATATTGCAAAGGAAAATAATGCAGTAAATCCTCTTGCATGAATGTGTGAGGCAACAACTTTAAACCCTATTAACTCACTGGTAACTCCATGAAGTCTTGTGATGTTTTTTCTCCACTGGCTAAAATGACCCAGTGCCTCCATATTTGATGGTCTGCTTCTCTCCTCCGTTTCCCCATTACTTTTATGTGGCTGTCAAGTTCTATGCTTCTGCAAAACCTGTCTACTCCTTGTTCTGGAGAAGCCCAAAAGCATTTCTTCCATAACCAGGGTTGAGAACAGAGTCTAAAATCTCATTGGGATCAAGGGGAAATCAGTATTTCAGTGTGGGTGCAGACTTGTAGTATTCTTTTCTCACGCGGGTAAATGCAGCACTCGGGTGGCCAAGGAAGATGTCGACTTTGTGACCTTTCATGACAACCAGAAAGAGATGTCCTGCTCCCTTGGTCTGAGAGGTCTTTGCTTGATGATGCTGTACCATGTGTAAAATCTGGAAAAGGAAGCAAAAGAATCATTGAATCATTTAAACTTTATCCTCCCCTTTGGGTGTGTCTTGGAGTCTGAAAAGCATTTGCTTCTGTAATTATGTGAAATAGCTATATGTTATGGTAGATATATACAAAACCAGAAGCACTAATTCCTCACTAAGTCAAGTCAAATGGAAACCAAAATCCCACCTAAAGTTTCCTCATTTTCTAGAATCAAATCCAGCTAGAGAATCTGGGATAAAAATACCTCTGTATCTAGTTACCTTGTTAGTTATTCCGCAGCCTTTCTTTTTCTGGGCAAGTAACAGGGAATAGAACTTCATCTGTCTGTCTCCTATTATTCTGAGGGCTCTGGCTAGAATTAATTTTGCATGGCACAGAAATATTTTCTTTATGCTTATGAACCATTACAACAAGGCAGAGATTTAAGATGGTTTCTATCACTGCTAAGACTTCAAGTAGGGTGAATATAAAGCATAACTGCAATAACATCTTTATTCCAACTTTTTTTTGCAATAACAACTTTATTCCAATGATTATGGTGTAGAAAGACCTGACAGTCAATGCTGCCCGTGTCTGAATGGAACTGTTGAAATTACAATATAAATAGTTCCATGACTTTTAAGTGTTTATACCTACTCTTACATCTGCTTTATAGGAAAAAATTCGCAGTCTGGCAGGTCTCTGGATTTATATACAGTACTTAAAATTATAATTGAATCCAGAGAGCAACACCTTAAAATTTGTTGGATTTAGATTTGGTTTCATAATAGAATACTAGATTTGCAGGCAATAACAATCAGTAAATAGCTCCTTAATTGTGTGGGACTTTCATGCATACTCTTACAGGACCAGTATTTATAGTACATTTAATAATATATGGCTTTCTTAAATATTTAAGAAAATAATTGGTCATTCCTGGTGAGAACTGGTCACTTGGTCACTAAAGCTCTTAATTTCAATCCACTCATTTATATTAGAGATCTATGAAATAAATATTTAATTTAATTGTTCTGCTTTCTTTTTAATTTATTTTTTTTTACCAGATACCTATTTAGTGAGCTTATTTAGTGATCCACAGTCTATTGGCTTCAACTGCTGTATATATGAAATTGTATATATGCTATGTATATTTTTATATAGATAAAATATAATTTATAAATTTATATATATATATATAATTTATAAATTATATACATGTTAATAGATAGAATTTATAAATTATATATATGTTAATATATATAATATATATCACACACATATATATGCTCTTATACTATATATGACATAAATGTCTGAGGTTTGGGTATATGTAAAATTCCCCAAGCATTTAGATTCTGCCATAGGACAGGAAAGGAGGCTTTCCTTAACCTCCTTTGGCAAAGGAAGACGAAAACACAGCGTGAAAATTATCCTTCAGAAACTATTGGGTGCTGTGAAAACAGGCTGCAAGGGCGCCGGAGCGGGTGGCCGCGTCGTGGCACCGCAGCGGTGGCAAATTGTCTTTCTCTTCGCGTCTGCCGTCCACCGGGCTGCAAACCTTTCTGCGGATCTTTAACCAAGTCTGTAGCTCAGGAACGTGGCGATGTTGGCGACACGGAACGTTCGCACTGCGGACTGAATGTCTCGTGTGCAGCCCTGTCTGGATGTTATTAAACCGATTTTTTTCTGAAGTCTGACGTACTTTGGAGGCGGATGCCATTACTGCTGCACAAACCTGGTGCTTTATTACTGGTTATCTCAAGAACAAAAGAAGGTCCAGACACTTTATAGGCCTTTCATGCTATGATGTAACTTACATTAATTACTTATCTTTTTAGGCACTTCTGTAGTATGATGAAAGATGGGGTATGAGATCAAACAGAAGTTTTTGATTTCAGGATAAAGAGAAACAACTCCTTACAGTTAGATTCCTGCTTCAAGTGTGATTTCATTTTGGAAAAAAAGAGTTTAAAAAAACCATTTATTTTGCCTTATTACTTCTCCTCTTAGTGAGAAAAACAGGCTGGTAGATCCTGTTTCAGTGAATAATTTTTTTGGTCAAAACTACCATAATGATTTCTAAAAATTTGTCACTAGTATTTTTACTTGAATTCTTTTATATGACACTCAGAGTAGTCAAGACCTCTTTTTCAGTGACTTGTCAATTTAATTTGCCATGAAGAAACTTATCTTGCGATGTCTAAATTGAAAAAAATGGAGAGATGTTTTTTGTGAAGGTGGGGGTAATTAAATATTATCCTCAGGGTATATGTGGATTGCCAGAGGAAGGATTACTGCTTCTTGTATACAGTCACTTTTTGGCTAGAATCGTGGAGGGGCTAATGCTTTCTGAATGTTTGAAGAATTTTAGGTGGAATGATGACTTATACCCAATGAAAATGCATATTCAAAGGGCCCTTACTGTGCTAATATTTATCATATAATCAGAAACAGAGAAGTCAATCAGCCATGAGTCATACAGAACACCTGATAAGCGAGGAACAGTCTAAATGAAGAATAATCCACAATTTGAAACGGATTATCCAAAGTACTCTTTGAGAACTCATGAGTATCAGTAACACAAAAATCATTCCTTTTCCTTGTAAAAAAGAAATTAACTTTTATGTAGTATGTAGACATAGAGAGATCCAAAATTTGAGATAAAGTAAGTGTCCATAAAACAGGCCTAAATGACTACAAGTAATCACTATTTGCCTCTGGCATAAAACTCCTTGTCGCTGAAATATTTGGCTGATGGCCATTATTAACAAGCGAGACCAAAACATAATAAGTAAACATCATAATAAGAAGCTGATACATTATGGATTCTGTTTACTAAAAAGAACCCACAAACCACCAAGCCTTCTGATATTTTATGTGCTGCAAGGTCTTAGTTTTTGAAAACTATGTTATCGTGCCAGAAGTAAGACGGTTAAAGTGGGCATGGTAATTGCATAAATATGCCTATTTTGTTCTGTGGATTATGTCTATTCTTGAGGTAATGTTTTTGGGTTTGTTTTTTGTGTCATCTGCTTAAGGAAATGGTGAGATCATTTATTTCTTGAAGTTCTTTAACAGCATAATAAAACCGTATTTTAGCCTGTGTAGTTTAAACTGAGAAATGCTGCAGTTACCCTAAAAGGCAGGATTCAGTTTATAGACTGTTTTTAATTCTCTTTATAATGTATGCATCTTCTTAAACCTTACAGCAGAAAAGAGATGTTGAAGTTTGTCAGAGCTGTTCTATTTTAGATGAATACCAACAGTCTATGTAAAATATCAAGAATGTATATTGCTAATTGTGAGTGACCCACCACCAAAAAGGTGACCATAGTTGCATATATAAAACCCCTTGGTTGCATTGGACAATAAAGGGATAATACAGTACTCCAAACAAGTATTTTGGATTAATATAATTAAAAAAATTAGTATAGCTACTAAAAATAATTAAGATTGTGCTGGATTGAATGTCTTCTTAAATTTCCTGTTTAAAGTTTGCCTTTTAAAAAGAGTTGAAATAATATGATTTTATATTAAATATTACATTACAGCCAAGAGTTGTGGTGAAAACTAAGTTGGTGCAAGAGATAAGACTAGGATTATATTCACTTATCTCTGGTTCCTCCACCAATAGCCTGAAATTAGGATATAATACATCTGCAAACTTGCTTAATATGTATTTTCTGATCTGTAGAGCACAAGATACTAAGCGAAAACTTTGCACTGACTTTGCAAACAGGGAAGAGGGGAAAATTCACGTATGTTTTGGAGTAAGTTTAAAAAAACCTGTACCTATGATGTCCTGTTATAACCCTAATTTTTTAAATGTAAGATTGAGCTTGAATCAAAACCGGTATTGTGTAGTGGACAAGCACTTTAATAGGATTAAAGATTTTTTCATGACTAAGAGGAATGGCCTCAGTTTGATGCAGGCGTATGGGTAGGGAAGGCAGTGCAATTGTGAGGCTTGAACAGGAAAATGGGTTATTGCATCTTTTTCTAACCAACAGGTCAGATTCCTTGCTAATTCTGGTGAGGTATGGCAATTCCAACAGCCTGTAAGCAGTTGGCAAGTACCCTGGAAAGCTACAGACCACACAAAAAAATAACTGTTTTCAGACATTTTCATCTGAGTTCTGAACTATATTTCTAGCTTGTTTGTATGATCCATTCTTAGTTCGTTCCTATATCATTTTTCTCTTAATGAAATCTTCATATGCTCCCATTTTCTGTAACCCTTACTGTATTAAAATAAGCCATAGTGTGTTGCTTCGTTACGCAGGGAAACTTTAACTTCGTTGGATATTTACATTAAGTTGAGAAGGTTGGTAAATTGCATGTTTAAATATCAAATCTCAGGAGATGTTTGGAAAGGGAATGTTACAAAGAGAGGAAGTTAAATGTTTGGTATAGTATTCTCTTGCTGGCATCCCGTTACATACAGCGAATGGTATTTCTTGCTCATTTTACTCTGAGAGGCCAAATTCTGCTGGTTTGGAAGTACAACAGACGTTGTTTATATGAAATTATTATTCATATATACCATTTTCCCAGAGTACCTCTGTTATCCTTCGTGGTGTCTGGCTGTGGAACAATCCCTCAATGCATGCGCATATATCAAGGCAGTACAGAAGATTCATTCCATGCAGGGGCTCATATATGTCTAGTTTAGTATTCATTTCAGTGAAATGCTTACATATGTGAGTTATTACATCCCTGCTAACCAAAGCAACGGATTCAGGCATACATTAAAGCGCTTTACTGAATTAAGAACTAAACAAGTTATCCAAACAATCCCATCTTTAGAACTCTGTTGTGGGTCTGCAGATTCTTTCTGAGTGGTTGAATCTTTAACTTTGTTAGTGGTTATGCATTTTGTAGAATACCCATTTAAAGAAAACTTTTTGTTTATCTCACTGTATTTATACCTACTTTTTCTAAGCTGGCATAACAGCATTAACTGCATTCTGAGACTTCTGCATTCTTGAGCCTCTGTAGACTTAACTTTTGTGTTCTGTTCCCATGTGTAGACATCTGCTGTAAAACTGATAAAACCCTTTTCTTTTCTATGAGGTTCTAAATTCCATCATCCCATAATCCTCTCGACTACCCTTACCATAATTGTCTCTGTGAAGAACTGACAGAATGGGATTTGCACATCTGAATAAATATGTTCTCTTTCTGTGGGATATCATTTGTGTACTGACTTCTGTTAAGATTTCAGTTCAGTTGCAGAGGTTTCCCCTTACAAGGTCTTGAAAGCTTTTTGCTGGATCTTAACACTGAAGCTGAGTTTAGTGCATTGTTAGAAGACAGAAGTCTTTATTGTGCCATCTTATGTCATTAGACATATCTTGAAAAAACATGAAGGATTTTGAATCATCTGGGACTTGTTATTGAAGAGGGCTTTAAAATCCATTGTAGTAGTAAAGTGCATATGCCAATGACTGCTGTTCAGCATGTTATTATGAAAATAGTAACAGCTATAAATATTTATAAAACATTTTGAAATATGTGTTGTATGGAGGTTCATAAAATAGAACACCTACAGAGCCTGGACAATTCAAGACAGAAGCTTAAGGGTTTGTTTTCCTGGAAAATGATTTCTTTCTCAAATTGTACAGTCGAGTTCCTTAGCTCTCATGCTTCATTATGGTCTGGAAATATTCAGCAACTTCTGGTAACATATTTATGTTCACAGCATCTATTTTAAAAATATGTAGTAACAAGTTATCCCTGTGTGAGGAAAAATGCCACAAACACCCTTAGAAAGGTGACTACTCTCTGTTGTCATGATGCCTAAAGGAGAATTTGGAAGTTGCATGAATGAAGACAACAGGCAAATCTTCTAGGTAAGCTGGGCAGTCCTCTTGGCAAGAATAAAACATGATGATGTTGTAAAATAAAGTAATTTTTCTAAGAGTTTTCAATCAAATGGTTCAGTATTTCAGCCCCTGATGAAGGAGAATTCTTTGAGGTTTTATTAATGTCTAAGGTGGTATTAGATATCGTCTTGTTCTGTGCTTTTTTTGCTGATTTAATAGTACAAGATAGTAGTACAACCACGAAGAAGGTTTCCTAAGAATAAAAAGCAAAAGACAGAACAATACTGGCCTTTCAATGAATCATATTTCAGTGTAAATCTTTAACTATTTCTAAAAAAAAAAAAAAAAAATCCTAGGCATTTTGTCTATTCTATTAACTTAATCTCCAAGTGTGAAATTAGCTGAGTATACATTTATTGAGTTTACTCATCTTCTGAAAAAGGAGCCAACTGAATTTTTCATAAAATGAGAGTTTTGCCCAAATACTGAAACATCTGCGGTAAGGATGGGTGAAAACTGTAAACATTTGCTTTGGCTAAGTTTGCATCACGTTAGGGGGTGAGTTTTCATAAAATATTCCTGCTACCAAGTTTTATAGGCACAAAAATTCTTGGAGGATGAATTTCATCCTGTGTGCAGAAGTGACTCTGGTTAGACTGTCTTTCTATTCATCCATTGCTTGTCACTTGCAGTGGTAAATCACTTGCAGTGGTAAAACAGTCCCTTATCACTCCCCAGTTTGTGGGAGCACCACCAGTGAAACCTTTTTGCAGTTGTACTGCTGGCAATTTTGAGTGGGAACCACAGAATCTGTCTAGGGAATATAGTTCATCTGAGATTCCCATTGTTTTCTAGTGTAGAATATGAGTACTAATCTTATGGTTTGTACTGTAGAAACGTAAGACAAAACTGTTTGTACGGCGTTGGAAAGGTGTAAACAGCCCACCTTTCAGAAGTTATTCTGGACTTTTACTGAGACCAAGCTCTTTTCTCTTCATTGTCCCACTGCCTCTGCTCCTGAGCTGTGGGGTCAGCACTGCTTGCATTTGTTCTGTGCCGTGTTGGGAACCAGCAGCAGGTTCCCTACACTCGAGACTAGGGCAGGGAATAACGAGGATGCCAACACAGCTGTCTCCTCACAGCTTTGGTGGGCTCTGCTCCTCAGAGGCACTCAGAGTGCTTTCAGTACAGTGTTTCTGTCTCTGCTGGGCCCATATTTGGGACACCCAGCATCTGGGCTGGCTGTGCCTCGCTTTACCAGCAGATCCTCGGCTGTGCTGTCCTGAGAAATCTGGCACGTGGGCAGCACACACTGCCTGAGACTGGGTCGATACATCAATACTCTGTGTTCAGCTCTCCTGGAAGAATTTCTTTAGAAAATAGCTCCAAGCAGAGATCAATAATAGTTTTCTTTTCTCTTTGTCTCCCACACAGGGGGCAATATTTGCCAAGACAAAAGATCCTGTTAGCTGCCTTGTGAAATAAGTTTTTGGGTTTTTTTGCTGGAGCTAGTTTCTAGCACTGTCTTGCATATTATTCAGTATAATCCTGTCAAAATGGGAGTTATGTTCTATTTTGGGGCTATGTCCCTGACTTATCACTGATTCCATGATGAGTAGTACCCACAGTATTTATATAGCCAATGGAACTGTTTAGAATTTTTTTTGCAAAGGGTGACAGAACTTAGTGCATAATAGAAACGTAGCTTACAAATGATTTTAACAAAAAAATTGTATGAGCATAATTCTAATAATTATGACAGTAATTTCTAAAAAATATTTTGACGCATTTAAGCAACCAAACCCCAATTTTTAAAAATTATTCAAGTGTGTACACAGACAGTATGAGAAAACTGTGAGTACGGAGTTTTTAGCACCATATCTGATAATACTGAATTTTTGGCTAAAAATTTTACCGTCTAAGTACATTTTGACATATGGCACCACATTTTGAAAAAAAACACCCTGCTTTATTTTGGCTGACCTAAATTCTCCTTAAAAGGACGTGTATGGAAACTAGAGATGAGCCAGACATCTGAGGATGTCTTTGTGGTACATCATGTTTGTGCCATTTCAGACAGAAAAATGCACTTGGCTCTGAATTTGTGTTCAGCAAACAATAATTAATAAGATTAATTATTATTGGACCATCAATATAACTGGTGGGTGCTTCCCTATGGTTATAACAGTGAATATCAAAATGAAGCCTTTGACTGTACTCTGCTTGCATTAGCAATAGGAAATAATAAATAAAATTTTCAAAATCGTAGTTTGGTTTGTAATAAAATCCTGACATACCTTCCCCAAGTTAGTTGACAGGGCTAGACTGAGGTCAGGACATTTTTGGTCACATAGCAGCAAGGATGTATGGAATGCCTTTTCATCCCCCTGTCCCTTTACAGCCTTCACAAAAGTAGCTCAAAATGGTCTCTTCTCCCAGGCAAGCAGATGTCAGTCATTAATCATTGGCAACCAGTCAGAAAATACTTCTCAGCTGACAAATATGGAGCCTTTAAGGGCATTAGCAAATTCCTTTCCTGAACCCCTCCATCAAGCTCCTGAATCCATCAAGGGAACTCTGGTAAAAACTGTGACACTCTGCACCAGAGCAACTTTCAGATGTGCTCTTCCAGAGACTCACTTCCGAAACTACTAAGAATAATCTTTAAGAAGGTTGTTTAAGCAGGTTTAAGCATAACTGGTTAGCAGGGATGGACAGGATCTGTGCACAATGATCCACAGGAATCTCAGGATCCACATAATCTTCCTGTCCACAGGAACTCTCCTGTCACAGGAAAAGGAGAGGAATTCAGCACAAAAATGCTCCTGTTGTGTAAATAACCACAGCTGCTTTTGCTGAGGAGGGGGAAAACAATTGAACTTGAACTCAGCTCTAAGGGTTGTAATGTTGCCATATTCCAAGCATTTTCAAAACTTCATAATTCATTAAAAAACTGTCCATCATTTAGTGAGAAGTAGACCAGTAAAAATCTGGTTCAGTTATGGTTTAGTGTGCTGCTTTTTAATTGTTGGAACATTTAATAACCATGAGGGAATATTAATGTAAAGGAAGCCACACAGGTATGTTACAAATACCTGTAATGAACTTTATGTTCATTTTTATACCTGCAAATACTAATAAACTTTATTTTTTCTACTAATGAACAGATCTAGCCTTTCCAAAGATAGCAGCTCAACAAAAGAGGTGTATTTGCCTCCCTTCTCCACGGTAACTTATTAATGGATAGTTGAGTGGCAAAACAGCCCGGTGTCCACTCCCACATTAATATTTAATCAAGTGTCAACAGCACTACAGTATCTACATGACCCAGAGCTGGTCACAGCTCTGTGGACTTGTGCCACTATAAAGTATAGTTGCCTTCTGAGTGAGGCTGAATGATGAAATTAGAAGCATGGGCAAGATTATCATGCCATCATAAGCAGCTATCTCTGTACTTCTTTTTTTCTCCATTAATTTTGCTGATTTAATAGTAAAAAGTTCTGTGTGGGTTTAAATGTCTGTGTAGGACTGCTCAGACTGTAATATATTTCCCATTAGAGAAGTTTCTTTTGTGGCATAGCTTTTTGCAAAACGTTTTCTGAAACAGAATTCTGAAAAGAGACTTTTGAAAATTAGTCTACACTGTGCGTGTATGTCTCTAAGTTTTGGAAGAGGTACATGAAAAATTAATAAGATTTTTAGAAGGAACTTTCGTACAACAGTGTAATTTTATGGCTGGATGTTTTCATTTATTCTCTAATGTGTTGACTGAATGTAGACACAATGTGTTGCATTCTTTCTGAACCTGCAGAAGAGTCTTTACCATGTGTGAAGATTTGGACCCAGTTTGAAGTTGTGTCATTTTTTTTTACTTTGGTTTGTGTTATTTTTGGGATTTTAATTGTTGTCACTGTTTTTTGTTTTGTTTTGTTTTGGTTGTTGTTTCCTTCATTGGTTTAACTATCTGATGAGTCTGTAACTGATAGAAACACAGAATCCTAAGGGCTGGACTGTGAAAGCCTCTCCAGCTCCACATGGCCACGTTAGCAGCCCTTTGTCAATGAAATATTAAATTATTCCTGTGTTGCTGAAGTGCTCTTTACGTGCTCTCAGTGTGGATTAAGTAGCTGATTTATTCTGTTCAGATAATGCCTGTACTTCATGGCAGACACAAACAAGCAGTTCTAGTGTTTCTTTGACACTTGTTTGTTGTCATAAAGAGTTGTAATATTTTAGGAGTGTTGTACTGTGCTAATTACAAAAGTAGGCAAGATCCTATGATACAAATAAAAACGTAAGAGAATCTGGACTGCCTCACAAAATGTAGGGCTTAAAAAATCTAGAACACTGTGAAGCTGGACAGGGAATTGTCTCCCTTCAAGATAACTTGAGTCTGATGATTTATAAATCTGGATTATAATCTCTACATTAAATAGAATATTTATGCTAATATTTTATCATATTTATCAATTCCACTGCATTTCACCTGTCAGCACTGAACAAATTTCAGGAAAAAATAGAAGAGATTCTTTTACGTAAACATATCATTGGCAAATCTCTTGCATTTCTTCCCTATAACTGCTACAGCCACCGCTGCTTGTATGACAGAAGCTGTTAATAAATTAGGCCCCGAGCCTCTTGATGGCAGTGTATTTCCTTCTTGAGTTCATAGGCTTTACAGAACATTTATGTCTCGTTACAGCCAGTACAGCAGCTTATGCCCTAATAAATCACGGGAGCTTTGCAGAGATGATCTTGACAGTAATGAATCTTTCTGTTGGCATTTCCACTTCACAGACACAAATAATGAAGCAAAACTGCCCCATCTGGCCACTCAGTAAGAGCCAAATCACAGTGGGAAGCTGTTTTCTCAAGCATGACAAAGGTCATTGTGTGCAGCAGGAGTGAGCGATAGCAGGTTGTGCTGTGAGTGACAGTGTAGAATGAAGCCATTTGTGAGCTTTTATCATTATAATTACATTTATTAGCCGTGCTGCCAAGATTCAACCCGCCCTTCTACCAAGTCTGTGTGCTCTTGCATCAAAAGCTGCCTTAACTGATTCCTGCAGCTTATTTGGAGAGCTGTGGGTTGGTTATTGCACAGGAATTGATTTTATCAGCTCAATCAGCCGGTGAAGTGTTGTTATTAAAGTCTCCAGCAGTAACATTTTTTTAAAAATTTCTGAAAATGTACTGCCTTGAAGGAGCAAAAACTGGCAAAATATGCTGTATGCTAGTTGTAAATGAACAGGTATACCAGGATAACTCTGCTTTAGGAACATATGGAAGAAATGCAGGATATGTCATCTCAGACTGGCTGGTGTGTCCACTGAGCCTCCTGTGTAGCCTTTGGCAGAATGTGAGCAGGTGATCTTTCCACCTGTTCTATAATCCCCAGTTCTTGGGTTTGACATTATTGTTACAATATTCATTTGTTAATGAAGTTCTTGCAGCACAGAACTTGGGTATACACCAAGAATCCTTGAAAGCTTTTCCCAGGGCCATTTACAGAGCATCTTCCCCATCTTGGTTTTCCGCAGCTCAACGTTAAACAGTATCCCCCAGCATCTCTCTTCTAAAGCATATTTCTCTCATTTTGATCTTTTCCTTCTCGATAAGACACTTGCATCTGAATTCTTCCTTTGATAAGATAAAGCACTTTCTCCTGGCTTAGTTTGTGGTTCTGACACTGCATCAAACAACAGAATTGAAATTGGAGTCCTCTGTCAGATGGGAGTTTGGGGCTGCTTTAATTTGTTAACTTTTTATTTTTCACCCTTCTATTTCATGCCCTCTTCCTTCCTTTTCAGCAGTGTGTTAGTCCTGCACACATGGTGTGTGGCTGTGGCTTGCTGACATTCCAAACAGAGCCACCATGTGTCACTGAGGAGATGTCACCCCGGCCCCTGCATGGCTCAGTGCTCCTCGTGTTTTGGGTTTGCACACAGAATAATTCAAGTGTCTGTAGGTGCATACAGTCATTGTTCTGCCTTTAATTTTTTTGAGTTGTGAAATGCTGTTGTTTCTGCAGACATAAGTCAGCAAATAATTTTATTTCAATTTACATATTGCAATTCTCCCTTCACCTGTGGTACACATTTGTACTGCAAAGTACAGGTATACTTACAGGCTGCATATTTAGGGATATCTCATCCTTCTCAGGAATGCAGGTATCCATTCTGTATTAGCAGTATAACACAACAAGGATTTTTTTATTTGGAAAGTCTAAGAAGTTATTTTTTCCCAGTTGATATTTTACAAGGGTTATGTTGCACTGTGAGAATGCAATTGCCTGAGTACAAGCCTGTTGAGAATACAGACACTTGTGGGATACATAGTACATATACTTGTGGGAAGTACCAAGTGTTTTTTAATGAACACAGGTCAGTAGGGACCCACTTCTGTTTTAAAGAATATTAAGTTGAAGGGAGAAATATATTTCAATGAGATTGAGGTGCCAGGTAGATGACATCTCTCAACAATAATGTCTAAGAATGAGGAGGTTAGGTTTATATTNACAATAATGTCTAAGAATGAGGAGGTTAGGTTTATATTTACAGTTCAGACAGGAAATGCCAAATTCTTGTACAGAAGAAACCAAAAATTTAAAAGAATTTTTTCAGTTGAGAGTAAAGGTAGATGTGGATGAAGGCTCAACAGCAAGTGCTGTACTACTCCTCCTACACGTGGTAAGGCTCCAGCTGCAGATGGTGAATTCAGTAATCTCTTCTGTAAAAGAGGAGCTGGAGTTCCGAGAAAATACTGGAGGTGGCACACTTGGTGTTACAGACAGCGAGGTGCTGCACCAGTATTAGTGCTGGAGCTCTTGCTCCTTTCCACCTTTGGTTGCAAACTTTGCATTGCCTTCCT
>WAAG01029592.1:0-16084 GCA_013390105.1 Tichodroma muraria
TTCCAGTCTAAATGATTCAATGAAGTGGGGACTGTCAATAGTTCCTGACCCCATAAGACATTCCTAATTGATGAACTCAATTACTGTCTCCAAATAGTGTGACAGTAGCTGTTGCCATTTAGTGCTCTCCCATCACAGGGAATAATCAATGAAATTATTGCAAGGGATGCCACAGCTCCATTTTTGTCTCTTTCTTGAAGCCCTGTATAATTCTGCCATATGGCTTTGTCAGAAACAAAGTTGAGTCTCGGTTACTAAACCAAGAGACACTAAAACAAAACATCCCGTATGAAAAAGGATCTCTGTAGGACTCCATGTTCCCCAGTAGTGAGACTAATCCTATTTAATCAATTTGTACACAAAATGAATGCATTATTTCCACTTAAACAAATGCTATAAATAAGACAATGAATATTAAATCACTCCCCAATAGAACTCAGACATTCAGATTACATTGGTAATGGGCTCTGACTTGGAAAAATCCGAACTTTGAAGCATTTTTCCCCTGCTTTTTATTTAATTTTTACAGTCGAATGCTGCATTTTCTCCTAAAATTATTGAAATAACTCTTAAAATAACTCACAGAGCACCAGATCCATACATTAAATACACAAGAAGGTAAATGCAGATGGCATAAAAGGCCCACATAGCACAGTTCAATGAAGAGCAAAACTCTGCCCCCTTTGCACGTCTCTGAGGTGAAATTGTTGCAGCTGTGGACAGCTAGCTAGACATTAAAAACTATTTGGACAGGGTGCTGAAGAAAGCCAGCAAACTCACAAAAAGGCTTAGCCATAAGAAAAATAAATAAATAAAACACAGGATCTAAATACAAAAAATGTGAGAAGCAGAAGGAATGGGATTTCTGCCTCAAGGAAAACAGAAAGAAGTGGTGGAAAGTCATGTCAACTCTTAACTGGTAAAACAAACCAGAAACAGTCTCCAAACAGGAAATCTCTGACTGGATTTTGCTACCACTGAACTTTACAGGTAAGCTGAGATAGTACACATTGAGAATAAAGGCTGTACCATAACTTCAAGATCGTTTGTATATCACATCAGGCATTGTCCTGGAAGCATTTAATAGCTTTTATGGGAAACAACCTCTGCCCATGCTCCCACACCTTGCTGGGAATTATGGGGGGTTGGAGAGGAGGAAATCTAACTGCTGCTGTTAGAATACACACTCACATGCCTTAGATATCAAAGTACTAAAAGTAATGTATAAGTAATAATTTGAAGTGAAATTGACTTTCTTTAATTACATTTGGTGTTATATACTGTGATGCATTACTGAATAAAAAGAAATACCATCACAAATGACAAAAATCTATGTTTAATTTAAGCAGACCAATTACTTTAAGTGCTACTACAGTCAGAGAAGTAATTCAAGGATAAGTATGGGAACACACAATGCCATTTCTTCAATAGCTTCCAGATCAAATTCAATGTAAAAGTCAAAAGGTCAATTTTTTTCTCCACCCCATGGTATCACAAACTCCCTCTTGGACTCAGAGAACTTGGCTGAATCCTTTCTTTCCTGGCATTCTCTGCAGCTGCAATGGTGATCATACATTAAAAGACAAACTTTTTACAGTAAAGTCCTCATTTTCTCCAGTAGATTTTATATTAGTCTAGAAACTAGACATCCAGTATGCAGTTATGCCTGAATAACTAGGTAATGCAGAAATTGTGTAGAACAAATACTCAGTGCTGTTCCTTGTTGGGTGAAAAGCTGCTTAGCCCCAGTCTATCCCTCCCCTTTTATCACCTCATATAGCAGCATCAATGCAGAGACATCTGAGGATTCCCTCCCTGACTGCTGTTGCAGACTGATGAGCATGAAGTTACATTTCTCTGCAGCTGACTGCTTAAAATCTGTATACCTTACTACTAAAAGAGCAATCTCAATTCAAATTCTCCACAACAGCTCCAGCTGGGATGCACCAACTGATTGGAAAAAAACCCAGGTATTTTTAATAACACATGCAAACTCTATCAACACAGCTCATGCAGGAAAAGTCAGACACTTCCTGGTAGTGTCAGATTCTCTGAACAGGCACCTAACAATACGTGTGCACTTGGCTCAACACCTCAGGTGTCAGATTGCCTGTATTTACATTAAGCGAGGCATGCTCACTGGAAATATGGCAGCCCCAATGATGCAAAGTGGCTGACAGCTAAAATCATGACACAGAAAGCAGAAGTTATAAACAGACAAGGATAAAAAACAACTTAAAGCAGGTAAAGTGAAAGTAGCTCTCACACAAATGCTCTGCATTGCTTCTTTTTTGTTGTGACAGTCAATGATTCGCTGCAATTCACAAGTGATTTGCAGTGTTCCACGTGGAATGTGCATGCATGCATTTCTCAATTTTCATTACAATACTCCTCTGCAAATTAAATAAATGCAAGGGTAGCAGCCTGCACAAAGGGATCTTGACAAAAGACAGACCATTCCAGGACCAATATCTTGTTGTAAAATTATTAATAGCACAATTCCTGTAATTTACAATAATGGCTGAGGCCCTTGACAGGCAGGACTCACAACTGAAACTGCCACATAATTGCTGTGGGAAACACAACTTCCCACAAAATCAGTCATATCGGAAATTAAGTTCTTTCCACATAGCAAGATTGATCAAGTAGCATTCAAAGTTAATGCAACATCAATGAAAAAGAATAGACCCCTAATCTTGAAAAAAAAATAATTTAGAAATCAATAAGCTGCGTCCTTGGGGTTTTTCTATTGTAGGAACCAAGCTTCATATATAGGTTTGGAAGGTGAAATGTTCTTCAAAAGTTTCTTCTGTACAACTTTTATACAACTTTTCTTCAGCAGACAACACTCACTTATTGACACCAAAACTTAAGAATAAAATACTACAGCTTTTCACAGGTCTAATACCATTTTCATTTATAAAGTGGACTCATAAAACACCCCTATTTTATCTTACAGTTTGCAATATGGACATGCAAGACACATATGAAGGAAAGCAGAGACCTAATCTAACCACAGAGATAAACTGTTTTTCAGTAGCAAGGTTAATTTAGTGAAAACATAGCTGTTACTCACATTTCTCTTCAGTGATATGACTTAATATTCCTCATTGTTTTCATTTTCACATCCAGCCTCCAAAACCCTTCTCAAATCCATCCTCTAACCACACATCTGTTTATTTGCTCACCCTGGAAGCACAGATTCAACTGTTTATTTCCCAACCTCATCTTCTGGTGGGTGGCACCCACTTCTTTTAACTGATTGTCATTTCACAGCTTGGTAAGATGCTTTATGAAACCTGCCCCACTACCAATTTTTCTGTCAGAAGATTTGATTACTGATGCTTCTACATCCAGAAGGTCAGCAAAATAAAACATTAAACTTCCCAGCAGGCCTGTGCACATTGTTGCAATATATGTAGAGGCACAAAAGATGCTTTTGTAGAGGAAAACATAATTCAAAACACATCAGCACAGCTGAAGCTTCTTAGGATGACACAAAAGATCAGAATTCTGTTTCAAGTTCTTCTACAGCTCGGTAGACCTGGTTCCACAGAGCACCATTTGAGAGCCATTGGCAAACCTAGGGGCAAAAACTTGTTTTTTTCAACAATAAATGAATGTCAGTCTCAGCAGCAGCAACCTCCCAGCATGGTCAACGGGGAGCAGGTTTCTGTGCATCTTCTGAAATCACACACAAACCAGAAGTGAAAGAAGTGGAAAAACAAGGGCTAAATCATGAAGATGCAATACCTGTATTAACTCCTATCTTTTCTTATATAAGTACAGGGGAACTGAATGGATAATTATCAACCAACCTTTCCCCTGTTGGTACAGCTCAGTAGCAATCTCTCAATTTCTTGTTGTGGACTTTAGGGCATTTTACTGTAAAGGACCATATCCTTTCACTGAAGTTGTGCATACATTTTTATCTGCCGTTTCAGTGTAAAACAAGGCATATTTTACTTTAACCACAAGAATATTAGGGGCTTGCTAGGCTGTTCAGAAACGACTCTGTGTTTCTAACAGCCAAGTCCATTACTTTTCCCCAGAAATTTTAATTCAAAATGTATGTCAAAGAAGGGACAAGCAGTAATTTTAATAAATAATCTTCAGCTTCAATGTAACGCAGCACTGCTGTAAACATGTGACTTCTTTAAATTGCGCCATGTCTTCAGAAAATCTGACATTTTCCACAAGGAGGACACCAAGGGCTCTTAGAGATCAGCAAATGAACAAATTAAAACACTACTCAAAGGAATGATACAACTCTGATTACAGAGACCAGGACCCCTTATTATTTCAGAGAAGGACCCCTTATTATAGAAAACCACAAAAGCCCAGTGCTGGAAACCCCCTGTAGTCATAAATACCTCACCTCCCTCACCATGGCCCACAGGGAACTCCTGCCCATTGGGCAGGGAGGTGTCGCTGAAGAAGCAGGAGCAGGGCTCTGTGGAAGCTCGGTGCTGAGCAAAGGGCCATGCTCCAGGGGCCAAGCATGTATTTTAGAGGTCAGCATGCAATATCCTGGGAAGTGGGTTATTATCCTCTATTCACTGATCCACGCCAAGATCTGGCAAGGTTCAGCTGGCTTCTTCATGAAAACCCCTCCCACCAAATTCTTATGCAAAAAATTATTCTGGTGGAATTAACATAAGATAGATGTCACATCCCTGAGGAGAAGGAGAGGAAAGAGCACATGGGCAGCTGCAATGCACACCACACTCCCCACTGGAAGGAGCAGAATGCCTGTGGCAATCTTCTATAACCTTAATGTCTTACTGATACAGCCTGTGCCAAATGGAAAAGATAAATTATATCATAACTGAACTTAGAGCAATGTGAATTAAGGGTTCAAAAAAAAAAAAAAAAAGAAAAAATACAGAGAAACACAGATGCATCACTGGAATAAGGGATACCATAGTTCAGTAAGCAGGTTGGCTAGTAGGGAAAATAGGAAAGAGCAGTTTTTTACATTGAGCATCTGGGATGTTTCTAAGACATCCTAATAAGATTTTTTTTCCCCCTTCATTCTTGAAATAACGATTAGAATAATTTTGACTCTTAAAACCAAGTCCCCTACTAAAGAGCAACTTTCCCATCACCACAAGGCCACCAAAGGAACACCTACCATGTACCTTGTGACTTCTGTTTTGAAGTATTCACTGCTCAAGCCTTACAGAGGACAGTAATTACAGGACAGTTTATTTGCTGGGTTACTAGATTTTTGAGCCTACAGATTAGCTCTACAAGCATCATGGAAGTCTTCTCATGCTTAAAATAATTCTATGTCGTTAAAAGGATGTTACAGTCTCAGTTGATTTCCTACTTAAAACCATTCTTATCACCTTCAATATTCCTGTTAAAGAAACAGCAAATAACTATCTAGCGACTGAGAAGAGAAATCTGCACCCAAGACTTTCAGAATGCTTTTAAACTCAGGATTGTTGTTTTTTCCTTTGTTTGCCCGTTGGATTTTGGGGATTTTTAAACCAGGACTAACTAAACTTCAAAACCAAAGATGCTATTTCTCTCTGACTTGCCACTGAAAATCTGATAGCATACAGGGAGAAAACATATAAAGATTTATTTTGCAATGGTGGAAGACACATAAAATCTAAATTATATGCATCGACATACATAAGATTATTTTTCCTACTGTGATTTAACCTTAAGTTTCCTTTTTTTATACTCTGTTCATGGTAAATCACCACGTCAAATGGTTACGCATCATATTTTAAAGCAGAAGTGTTAGCAGGGTTTTAAAACATACCATAGAAAATTTCTTTTCCCCATTACAGATCCTATATCCTAAGAGAGGAGTGCTGAATATACCCTGAGTTAAACATATGGAACAGTGTTCATATCAGTTGAGCAGGGGTGGGGGGGATATGAGAAAAAGTAGACACAGTTCCCTTTCCCTCTGAGAGCCTGGCACAATGAGAGATTTGGGGTTTTATTTTTCTTTATGCCTGTCATAAGGTACCTGGACAGAGACGACGACTCCTCAAGTTTCAGCTCAAAGTCAGAATTTTGCTGAAGGAATTGCATGAGATTTTGTGAAAATGCTAACTCTACTTTTCAGTTTAATGTCAGGAATACCACTGTCAAATTTAGTCCAGATACAGAATAGTGTGCGGAAGCATATGAACAAAGTAATAGTTATTGTGAAAATTGATTTTTAAAGAGAATGGTACTCAACTTCGATAGAAAGCTGAACTTCCTTGCACACCTGTGTGACCCCTGCTGATGGATGTCAACGCTTGATTAATATTTTACTGAAAAAGTGTGAGATGATTCAAACTTTGTCTGTCTGGGTAGGTGTTGCTAAGCAACTTTGCTCCTTGTCTGAGAACTAGTCTTCGCGGCAACCTTTCCTTCAAGACAAAGGCCTGCATCCACTTGAAACGCTTTCTCCTTTGTCAGTGAAAAAACCCAGCAAGCCATATTCCACCCTTCCCTTCTTCCCTCGCTCCCACCTCCTCCCAGCTCAGGAGAAATGAACGCAGCGGTGGGTGAGCCGCCGTCCTTCCCTTACCGTAATCGCTGTCGTAGAAGACGATGAACTTCTGCCAGCGCAGCTCGGTGACCAGCTTGAGCATGACGTCGTTGAGGCGCACGGGCGGGCGCGCGGCCAGCGTGTACTCCTCGTCCTCCGGGCTGGGGTTGAGCTGGCAGGCCGTGCGCGGGGAGCCGCCCGTGCTGCGCTGCACGAACAGGTGCGGGATGTGCATGGCGTCCGTCAGCGACTGCAGCGCGTTGGCCGAGGCGCAGCCCGTCGATGTCACCAGCGCCAAGATCCCCAGGGTCATCAGGTCGCACGCTGGAGAAGACAAGACGTAAAGCACGGTTGGAACGAGCTCAGCAATTCCTTTGGCCAGCCTAGATGCTAGGAAGGGAACAAGGAAGGTTTTGCCCTTGCCACCAGCACTGGGCTGAAATGATTTATATTACAGCATCAGTGGAAGCCTTTCAGAGTTAGATCCTGTACCTTTACAGGAGGAGATGGTATCTGCAATCTGTCCTGATATGCCAAAGTTGAGGACAGATAACGTAACTACTGTCAGTCCTTGAGACAGCGGCTGATGTGGATGGAGATTATGGCCCTCACTTCAGGTCAGTCCTGGTGCATGCAGGAACTTAATTCCCATTTTTTAAAACTCGCTTCACTGCTTTAACCCTTTAATCCTTGTTGGGTATGTTGGATGAAGATTTCGGACAATAAGGAGCAATTTCCATTCCAAGGATTTGCCTCATACAGCAGAGTTCTGAAGGATTTTTTAAATTAATAAAGAACATTCACTGTGTGTGTCAGAGCAAAAAAGAAACAAAGGCATTCTTCAGAACCAAGACAACTCATGAATGACCAAATTATTAGCAACGCTGTAGCTGTCCTTAAAAATATCTGGAAAAACACGTATCACTTAAAACCACAGCATATACACACTTGACCCCATCTGCTTTTGGGAATGAAGCATTATTCTCATGGTGAATTTGAAACACAGACCATGGAGAGGCCTGGGCAGTCTGCTCTGCTGCTCAGGGCACCCCACATGGAGTGTTCTTCCCAGGACTTCTCAGATAAAACAACCTGATATTCAGCTGCAGGTAAAGACTAATTCCAGCCAGGGCCCTCAGCAGCTATTCAGTCAGTAGTGCTGAGAAGACTGTAAGACCGTAAGGCAGCCAGTGATGCCAGTCTTTACCACCTCCAGTGAAGAAGTGGCAGCGAAGTCGGCCCTGGGAGCTCAGCAAAGGAGACCCTGATGGGTTAGGCTGGCACCAGCCCTGAGGGTCCCCCAGAGGCACAAGGAACTGCCTGCTCCACCTCTGAAGAGGCCTGGGGGCAAGCTCAGGGGTTCAGCAGCTGTTTCAGATCTCAACAAGCACCTGCCCAAGCACAGCCTGCCCACAGGACACCCTTGCTCTGCTCCCCCAGCACAGAGGCCCAGCACAGCCAGACAGGAGGGGACTGGAGATGCACCACAGCCCTGGGCAGCCTGCATGAGAGCTCATTAACAGTGCATGAATGATGAGCCTCTGGGGTGCAATTCAGAGCCCCCTGGGACACCAGAGAGCTGAGTAGGAAATTCAGCCCGCAGCTGGAGAGGGAAGGCTGCCCATGCTGGTACTTTCCCCCCGCAAGGAGATGCACGGGCTGTGGGACTGCCGGTGCCATGTCAGGGCTGGTGGCAGCAGGTGACCTGCAGCGACACTGCCACTGACCTGCCGCCCCATCTCTGGTGGAAAGGCAGAATAGAGAGCACAATCTATTAAAAGCATTTATTTACCCTCCTCTAAACACTTTTAAGTATATCTCCACTTTCAGAGACCAGAAAGTCAAAGGAAGTAGGTTATAAATAATTAATAGTAATTAACAGTTAAGTAGCAATTAATATTAATTACATAAAGCCTCCATAATTAAATGCATAACTGTTTCTCACACAACCGATGAACTACTCCACCAAAAATCTTCTTAGACTGACAGAAAATAGATATATTTCACTTTGATATGGGATGACAGAAAGAAAATGTTTGATCTTCCCTGTGCACAGAATGTTCAACATGTATCCTGATGCAACAAAGATGAAGAGCTTTTAAAATTATTTCCTTGATGGTCTTTACAATAAACATACGTCAGCTGCATTATCTAAATTTACTCTGTGTTGATTATAGTTATATGAAATTGTTCTTTGTTTTTCCTGAGAGCTGACCTGATTTATCAGCAGGGAGGCATTATATTTGCCAAATGGGAGACCCAGGTTCGGGAACAGATTTGATTTCCCAGGCTTCTTGCCAGAGAAAACTGAACATGTCATACAGGTAATTTATTTAGTCACAGTAGGGGAGGGAACAGAGAAGTGAGAACAGAGGGAGAGAACAGCAGAGCTGAGCCATAAACCCCTGCAGAGATCACCAGCCAGCAAGCTTTGCTGTCACCAAGGGTGAGAGCAGCAAGCCACACGGGGCTCTAGCAGGAACAATTTACTTGCAAACCAGACAGAAGGAGACAAAAAACAAAGCCTTTTCTGATGGGAGGCTGCATCGGAGAGTCACTTATTTGTGCAATTCAGAGCTGATCACCAGTTGTATAACAAGAAAAACCTTCATTTGGTGGCTGACACTAATCAAAAGCTGCTGCTTATTAGCAGCAGAAAGAACAGAGAGGTGACAGATCATGGGAAATGGTCCCCCTTATCTGCCAGCACACCCCACCAAACACAGCTGAAATATCTCAAAGACCATTTCAGCTGAGGCATTTTCCCAGTGTTTTGTAGTTTGTGTCCATGGGTTAGATTGAAGGATTAGTCAATATGCTTCCACATTCTGATATTTTTGTCGATTGATTATGTTCTGCCTGAAAGCATATGCTACTTAATAAGTGTGTGCTCCTCTTGCCTCTCTGTTTTGAGATAGCAGGCAATAAAAACTGGAATGACTAAAGAAAAAGAAAAAAAAAAGGTTTCATGTTTTCTGAATTGCTTTCTTTGGTCAAATTACAGAATGTGAAACAGAACATGTCATTTGTAATAGAAGACTTTCATTAGAGAAAAATACAATGGATTCCAAGTTCAACCTCTTCACAGTTATTGCACTGAAGGGTGAGAATAAGCTTTGAGCACATAAAAAAGGAGAAGCACTACTTTTTTACATGAGTAACACAATGGGGAACAACAACGTAACAGACTCCATTAAAAAACTCATTAGCTCTTAAGGCATCTCAAAATTCCTTAGCAAGTCAATGTTCAAGGATTATACAATCTTGGGAGAAAACTCTGGTGGACCACTTTTTTTTTTTAGGATTCCGCCCACATTCCTACAATTTCTTGCACAGAAAACTAACATTAGAGAAGAGATGCAATTTTCTTGTTTAACTTGACAATAGCTACAGATTTTGCAGCAACTACCAAATATCCTTGACTCTGTGACTGAATAATTGGCTAATTCTATCAGTTGCAGTTTCATAAGCATTGAAAAGAACCTGCGATTTTTGCATAAAAACTTGATAACTCTGATCTTGATTTTCTTATGAGCTGAATACATTCGATTTTAAATGCTTTGGTCCGCACCAGACTAGGAACATAAGGGAAAGGGGAATCAAAACACCTTGAGAACTTCAGTGACCTTCAACTACTACAGTTATGATAGCATATATTTAATATTCTTGTAACTAAAATGCTTCCATATTTATTTATGTTGCAGAAACCTTTACTTTGATAGGTTTTAAGAAATAAGGATTTTAAAGTATTTGTTCCACAGATGAAAAGACAAATGTTCTGGTAATCCTGCCCCAGATTTGATTGCCGTCTAAACAATAGATATATATATATATAAGAAATAGATATTAGTTTACTGTGCTGAGAATTACTTTATCACCATCAAACTTCATTTTAAGAAGATACCAACATCATACAAACCATACAGTAAGAAATGTGCAGTCTAACATGATGAAAACATGAACATCATCATACCTAAAGAATAAATCTTCATTAATCTATTTGAGCCAATTAAATCATGTCATGATGCTTGTTCAGTGTTGGCCTCCATCAAAAGACCATCTCTCAAGCTTATTCTTGGATTTCATTGAAGTTCCCCAAATTATTGATTAATCCTGTTCGTAATTGCTTTGGTGAAGTATCCCTCCTAACCTATTCTTTTGAAGTCTGTTTTCAGAGACTCTCTTTTAAACATCTGCTTGATATTTTACATCTTGAACTGTCATTACCATCACAGTGTTTCACAAGACACTGCTTTCTTCTCCATCTATTGCCTCTAATTTTACTCTCACATTATAGCAATATATACAAAACTCTCTCATTCTGTGACCCACATCTCTAACTCTAGACAAATTCCATTAAGATCACACTTAAGCCTGAAAAAGAAGCTATTAATTTTCAGACTTTGCCTTATCCACATGACCTTTCTCATCAGTGGGACTCCTCATGGCACGAGACAATATCAGACTTCTACTTTGCTACAATCATCCTTCAGGTCTTGCATTTCTACCACTGCTTCCAGTACTTCCGAATTCTGAAGGCAGGTGCAGATGGCAAAATCCTGATTTGGCACCATCTTCATGGGGATATTTGTATTAAGAGCTTTATCTCAGATCTTTGTAATTAAATCTCTTTCTCTCCAAACCACTGGGGACTAAAATACTCCAAGAGAAACTGTTATCTTGCTCCTGGCAATGTGACAATATGACCATCTCTCAGTCTCCCTTTCAGTGATTGCCTGTTTTGAGAATAGGGTAGAAACTTGTTCCATTGTTTCCTCCATCATCAATAGAGCAGCTGTCAGTGTAATTTCAGCTCTAACAATATATCCACCTACTGCATTTACACTCTTCAAACTTTGATATCTTTCTGTCTCTCACTTCTGGGCATCACCATCCTGCCCACTCTGGATACCCTCTCATGCATAATAAATCCTCCTCAAGTTTTTAGTTGAATTTTTTTTCCTTCTTTTTCAGTTTGGCTAACCCTTAGGAACTCTTCACTGCACTACAAATGGAGAATCATCCAGATTACAAATAACTTGCATTTTAAAAAAATCGCTGCCTGAAAATTGAGAGGCTGTTGCCTTTCTGCTTGGAAAAATTTTCAAAGGAAGGAAGGAAACTTCAGACATGCTGTATTACTCTGCAATGAAGTGATTAACTAAGTTGGCACTTAAGTGTCTGTGATTAACTTTGAAAGCCACCTTCCTGCTGAGACGAGGGACTTCATGCTTGCCTTAGTTCTACTGTCTCAGTCAATCTGGCAGAAAACTAATTTTTCACATTATTTATCTTTGAAAACCAGTAGGGGAAAAAACAATTTGTCATTAAAACAAAGTCTGGAGAACACAGCAAATTCTGGGGAAAAAACCTAGTTTGGGGAACCTAAATCCTAATATTCCATGAGATTGTCAAGGCCTGCAATATCTGCTGAAAGTACATAGTTAGCAGATCTACCAACTGAATTAGCAAGCACATGGAGAATGTCCTGTGCTATATACAAATGAATTATTGCAATATTTATGGGTATAAAATTTAATTAGCAATTTGGTTCATTAGTCAACTAATAGATTAACAGATACACATAAAATTTTGGGGTGAAACACTAGAACAACCAAGAGTTAGGAGATAAAAATGTATCAGTTCAGAAAATTGCATCTTGAATCAAGGTGTAAGGTCTGTGGGAGACACGTCCACAGAGGTATTCTCAAATTAAATGGAAAAAGTCCTTCTGGGTGGTTTGTTGGAGCACTGAAATGAGACAGAAAAGACAATGATGCAAGGAGAAAGACTGCATCCACCAAGCAATATTTCAAACCCAAGAGGATGACGATACAATTCTTCCAGATAAAGCTAAAATAACACAAACCACAGAAGTGTTTTCACACATATCTAAGCAAAACCTGAATGTTTCTGCTGTAGTACATGAGAAACTTCCATGAAGTTAGGGCACAGTCCCACAGCTAATTCAGCCACCCAGAAAAATGACAAAAGACTATTAGCCATCTACATTTTATTCTTCTTTAGGCTTCAAAAGGTCTTTAAATTTAATGCTTTTGTGCAAAACCAGCTGATCAGGCAGAAAAAAATATAGAATAATATCATCTATATCACTGAGAGTGCTTCTATTAAAAATATTGATGTATACAAAGATTCACTCCTATTATTGGTATATTAAGAACATTAAAATTAGTTATCTAAGCACTCACTAAACCCCATGCTTCACTAAATGGGGTTTCCTGACGAGTAATTTATTTCTTGCTTCACATTTTATGATGTTTCTTACTCTTCAGCCTCTTTCCCTAACTGAGAAAGGCAATTCATAATGAATTTGAACCACCTGCACTTAATGACACGCTATGCAGTTGTTATTCCTTTGGATACTCAGCAATAAACATTTTTCTTTGTTTCATTTCTGTAGGTTTTTACTTACCTTTATGTTCTATACTTATACTATGTTTCTACAAATAAGAAAGAACTTATTATTTTTATTATGAAATCTACACGAAGCTACTTGTCACATAATGACTGATAATACAGAGAAAAGATAACAAAGGTAGACAGCAAAAACCTTTTATGTAGCACTTCTATTGCTGTATCACCTTATATGTAGTGAAGATGGATATTTCCTACTCCATTATCAAAACAAAATACATCTTAGAATAAGAGAAAATTCAGTTTCTCCTCTGTTTTGATTAAAAAAAAAAAAAAAAAAGTAGGAAAACCAAAACCCTGAAGTACCTCAACTTAGACGCATCCATTTTTTGGATAGAATGTTTGAGAACAATAAATATTCCCTCCCTCCTCTTCTTCTGTATCTAAGAAGGGGCAGGAAAAGTGTATCAGTACATTCATACATCAGTGTGTTCATGTAAGAGTTCAAATAAACACAATGTCAGAATATCTCTGACAAGGCAGTATCTGAAAAACATCTCAAAAGCAAGGAAAGCATAAAGACGTTAAAATGTTCACCAAAAAAAACTGGAAAAATTGCTTCAGAAGGTCATCCCCCAATTTTTGGGCAGTCTTTCTGTTGTTTTTCCATTATTCAAGGAAGAGGAATAAGGGAATTAGCTGCTGGGGTCAGCAGCTGGCTCCATCCCTCCGGGCTCAGGGCACTAACAGGGGCCTTGTCCCTGCTCAATGACATCAACTGCTCAAGAGAAGCCGTTTTTAGATATTCAACTTGCTTTCAACTCAACCTTTTACAACCTGATGTCCTGTGGGCCAGTTCTCAGCATGTATAAACTCTCAGAGCTCCCCTGGCAATACCAGAAGTGTCCTTTACATCTAAATAATTGCCACTGTGCCTTGTTTGCTCCTCGGTTCAGCATTTTCAGTACACTCTCGTTGGCTGGCACACACACCGACAACTTCTGGTATGAAGGCTGCAAAACACTTTCATTGTATAGGACCTTGATGAACACCAAAATTGCATGAATCCTTTCCCTAGCGTTCACATTAACTGCAACATTTGGAGATTTAAAGCAATACCACTGGAAAGAAAAACCTAAAAGACATTTCTGTGCAGGACAACATTCTTTGTGTTAGTAAAACTAAACCACTAAACCACTAACTGCTATCCTTGAAAAATTAACCAGGAGCACAAAGGGGAGCAGTCTAGACCACTCTTCTGTTTGCCTTTATGCAGACAAAGAAATTAGTCCAAAATGGTAAGTAATATACAATAGAGGATAAAAACAATCATCAAAACTAGAGTTGTGGCTTTCATTTAATTTATGGGAGTGTATTAATAACTCCCTTCACTCTTTGATGGTCAAAATAAAACATCAAGTACAACACTGCTCTACTGACAATGCAGTTAAGTTTCTGCACAACTGAGTGATGCCATCAAGTGGTCAACAAATGCACCAGTTGTTTCCCAAGTAAGGTTTTTGGGTTTATCTTCACTGAACATGCTGCATTTTGTGTGGAAAATCTACTGCCATGAAATCAGCAAAAAGCACACTCCACTGATAAAAGTGCATTAATTGAGAGCACTAGTGACAGATAAGAGATGGCCCTGTTTTTCCAAAAGACAGCTCTGATACTGCTCTCTAGCTCCTCCTAAGAATGTAAGAGTCTCTGAGAGCACAAAAAGCCTTCTAACTGCTTTAGAGTTGATTTTTGCTATTGGTTTTGCAGTTGGGTGGATCTGGAAGACAACACCAAGAAAGACTGCATAATGTAGGTATTAAAAGCACTTCATTTCTTTCTAAATAATTTAGCATTGGGAGTGGTTAAGGATATGCAACATCCCAGAATTTAAACCCTTTCTAATTTTCTCAATTAATAACAAAAAGATCCTTAAAGCAGCTAAACAGAAATTGAATGGTACAGAAATTCCACAGAATAATTGTACTTCTGTTTTCTCAACAAAACGTAACTCCATCAGCAAAGACTTTCTTTCGCAATTGTAGTTTGACGTGATTAAAAATGTGAATAAGTATTTCTGGTAATTTTGAATAGTGCATGGTTCTACAGAACTACACATTAATCACAATGGCACTAATACTATTTTAAGGCACTAGGTACAACTGAATCAGCTTTGACTTTTTTCTTTTTTCCCTTCAATACTAGTCCTGAGGTAGAATTAACTGCAAACCATCTCAATTATTCACAGGACATAACTGCTTTTCTGAGCACTGCATATTTGATCTCTGTTCTTTGCAAGTTCTTCAATAATTATGTTTTCTTTTGCCCTTCAACATAGAATGGGCTGTACTTTCTCACCCTCTGCTTTTTTCACCTGACTTTCATGACAAATCAATGGCATAGAAATATTTTTTACACTCTCATTAGCATTCTGCAGGGATGCCTGACTTTGTCACCTCCTTTGGGACTATTTTACTTGTACACGCTGAGTATGATTTTCATGTCAGAGTGGCTCCGGCTCAGTTTGAGCACGCACAAAAGGAAAACATTCTTCTGCCATCTGGAAAAAGCAGTCAAACACAGCGATTCCAGATAAGCTGATAAGACATCCCATTCTTTGGTACTGAAGAACATATGTGGATTTGGAGCAGCATTGACAACCAAGGAACACATTAGCCCTGCTTGCCTATCTAAAGATACCTATGCACAAATAGGGCCAGGAGAAACTTCCATGTGGGGGGAAGTTTAAACTCTTCCCCTTTGCATCACACCTTAAGCTGAAAGCAGGAGGGATGAGCATCAGCCCAAGCCTCCTCAACACTGCATCTGCACTACCTACCAAAGATTGCTCTTGTTTCCCCAGCACATTAGGATCATGTGCCACGCACTGCACGCTCCCACTCACGTAGACATTTTAAGCAAACCAAAACACTGACGCGTGATCTCCTATCCAATCTGCTAAAGCACCTGCTTGAAGACCACAAAGGCAAATAACCCCAAACATGGCTCCAACTCGTCACTTGACATCCTCAGACTTTAAGGAAGACTCTGGGGCACACATAGTGCTATCAGGGCTGCTGCATTACCAGAAGCAAAATGTTAGGAGGCTCGAGAGAAGCTCACCGAAGCTACCATTGTCTCATGCACAGACAGCAAATTCCATACTCCAACAAGCAGCTCCAGAAATGCACAGCCCTAAAGCTTATC
>WAAG01029592.1:26224-39297 GCA_013390105.1 Tichodroma muraria
AAAAAACACCAAAAAAAAAAGGGTCTTTCTGAACCAAAAGAGCAGAAAGCAGAATCATGGTCAGAGTTTTCATTTACTGCCTCCACAAGCATCAATTAAAATTGCTGGGTTCACGCACACCATCAGATAAAATAACAAGCAAACAATGGATAGAGAGCCTTGCTACAGCATCAAGTGTTCCTTTGAAGAGGAGCCTCAGAGTCTGCAGTGCTGATTCTGCTCTGTTTGATCCACCACATACTAGCTTGCACAAAAGTATTCTCTTACCCCTGACAAAACACTCTTCTGCTTGCATTATCTTTGCTGGACTGTCATAATGCCCTCTCCACTTTGGAACCTCTGAGAACACAGAGCACAAATTCAGACTCAATTTATCTTACAGCAGTGGAGACATGTCTACTATTCAGAGCTGGAATAAGAAACACCTGACTGGAATAAAAAGTAGACTCTGTATTAAAACACACATATATGTATGCTTGCACGTATATATACATTCTCAAGTCAACTGACTTGCATAATGCTCTTCTGTGATCCCAAATAATCGACTTATTCTTTGTGGGCTGTGCACTCAGCCACAATTCAGCTATGAACATCCAAGAGAAACAATGGCACTGTCAACAAGCACAAACAAAGAAACTAAACTAATTCCAACAAACCCTGCTAATCCCTCTTTGACACAGAGGAAATACCATGGCTAAATGATGTCAACTTTTACTTTTATTAAAAACCACCTATCCCAATACTAACTTCCCTTTTTTTTTTTTTCCCCCTCAGTGAATTAGCAACATGAAGCAGAGCACGTATTGTGTGACCCTCCTGCCCATAAACTGACAGCAGTTCCAGCAGCTTAACAGAATTAACCAGAGTTAAAGTTGGCCTCCAATCCACTCTTTGGATGTAGCCTACAAAAGAATTACTTTTGATGAAAGTTCTTAAATTTTAAGTTCTGTATAATTTGTTGCCTTCCGTACTGTGTGGTAGCAAGCTCTGCAATTTAATTGTGCTTTCCATGAAAAAGGACTTAATTTAAAACATCTATTTTTGTTGGACACCCCTTAGATCCCATATTACAACATGCAGATAATTCTCACTCCCTACTCTTATCTCTCTCCCATCCACATTTTTACATTCTACTTCCATCATATCTTTTCATGCAGCAATCCTAATCTATTGTTTCTCCTCCCGTACAGGCAGCTCCACACCTTTAACCACCCTTCTTGTCCTCCTTCCAGATTTTATCAGTTTTACTGTGACCTTTAAGAGACAGGATCATCTGATCTGCACACAGAAACTAAGATACAGAAGTACACTTGAAAAATGAGGTTGATTTGTTCTCCATTCCTTCCCTAAAAGTCCCTAAGGTTTATTTGTCATTTCTTACTGTCACCAAGCATTCAAGTAGTGGTTTTTGAGAAATATCCACAATAGACACAAGATCTCTTTCCTGACTGGCAATAACAGTTTTCAAATTTACTACTACGTACGTGAACACATATATATTCTGTGTGGAAATACACACGTAGCATATTGCAGCAGAAAATGTTCCTTGACAGCCCCACAATGCTAAGAAAACAAAATGCCCAGGGAAAAAAACACCAACAATCTGTCATACCAGATCAAAATAATTACTGAACTATAAACATCTTCCTATCCCTATGTCCGCTTCCCCAAAAATTACTATTATTTATAAAAACTGCCTGAAAAACAGGAGGACACACATTTGGTATTTGGCCTGTGTCCAAACTGAAGTCAAGCACAGGTATGTCCTCACCAGCTAACACACAGATCACCATCACATGCTCTTCCCACCACACAACACGTGTTGCAGGGGGTTGTCACGCAGCCAGGAATCTGTCACTGCTCTCAGACTGCTCAAACAGAAACAGCCCCTCAAGCTCAGGGGCAAATAAATTGCTTTTTCGGCTGATGAAGCCTGCCCAGCACAGGGGTTGCAGGAATAACGGCCAGCCTGATCCAGGGCAGCCCAAGCCCTCTGGAAGTGGCTGTGCAGCACAAGAGATTTTGCCCTTGAGGTCACTCCAGGGCAGTGTGAGGAGCAGCTGGGCGTGGGCTGTCACACAGACCTTCTGTCCAGCGCCCTGCAGGGCAGGGTATGGGAACCTGTGTGCAGCATTCCCTTCTGCCACCTTCACATGCACCTTTAAAACATCCACCTGTACCAGGAGGAAAACTGCAGCACGCAGGACAACAGGGATGAGCACACCTAATCACAACCACTAGGCAGAAACACCACAGAGTGCAGGCACGAATACTGCATTTGTTAGGAAGAAAAACACAGATCCTGTAGAAACATGGAACAGTCAAAATCTCTCAATCTCTGGTAACTGCAAACAAATATGACTGTGTTCCTTCAGAAAAGTCTTTCTGTACTACATAGAAATTCATATTTTTCAGAAAATATTGAGAACATCTTTACCTGCCTCAGTGAAATCAAAGAGCATATTTTGAAGCACCAGAAGGTATTTTCTTGACAGATTTTCTATTTGTGTTTTCTGATTGTCTGGGTGTTCTCTTCATTTGCACCCAACTGAGCACAGCAACATCACCAGCTCTTCTGTTCTGGCCTGCTTATCTGTTGCAATAACTTTTTTGTTTTCCAGTTGGTAATTCCATCTTCTAGCATATATCATCCTGTTTGGCTACTTTATTCAATTTTATGGAGTTGCCGCTGCAAATTATTTGCACAAATTTAGTGTTATTTCTTTCTACATTAGCTCTCCCCTGCTCCAGACTTGCTCCAGCAATGCATTTGGCCATGCTAGAGTAAATGGTGGAAAAGAATGGCACAGTCACAAACCAGAACAACTTAACTCCAGGGCTCAAGGAGAGCCACCCAGTGGCAAAAGTAACATTCATTTTATAAAACACAGGTAACCAAGATAGCTTATCTTAATTCTACTCATCTTGGAAAAATACTTCCTTAAACAATTTTATGATCTGCACATGCAGCATAAATCCTTCATTGCCCACAGTTAATTTAAAGAAGAGGAAAGAATGGTGAAGCACTTCATGTTGTTTCAAATAAGTGAAAAATTACACTGCAGTAGCAAATAACAACAGAGTCTGTTCTTAACATCACAAAGATGCACAATCCTAACAGGAGCTGCAGAATGGGCTATATGTTATCTTGTTGTCTTCAATTTCTGCTCATCAAATGAAGCACTCCTATTAAATGGCCTTTATATGCTCCCTAATTCAAAAAATGCCAAGAAGTTAATTTAATTTTCAAAGCAGATACTATCAGATGTGTGTCTGGTGCTGTAAACAGATAATAGAAAAAGCATCTTAAACTCATAAACGGAAAATTTCAAGGTTTTTCCATAACATTAGCTTCCTACACTTGCCTACATCTCTTTGGTATGTTGTACACTTTCCAAGCAGCACAAAAATTCATACTCTAACACAGCTGGAAGCCTGGCAGACAAAAAGTATCCCCAGCCACGTTTTAACCTTAACCACTTATCACCCTTGTTTGGAGGACTTTAAAATACTTTCCTTATTGAAATACTTCTTTATTCGTTTCAGAAGCCTGAATTGCTCCACATTAAAAAGTTTAGGAAAGCTAAACTCTCCCTCTGGGCACCATGATCTATATTTATGCTCATTTTTCCCCTATTGAAATAGCATCTCCAGAGCACTTGGCTCAACCCACTTGTTGCCCATCCAGGTCTGCCTGATTCATATCACAAACTGATGATATCCCTGTACTTACTTCAATGCTCTTTCAAACAGGGTAAGATGGCAAGCAGAATGAAAACAGCCTTTGTCTTTCAGGGGCTTCATTTGTCAGAGATAGCTTATCAACAATAGGCTGAGGCTTTATTGCTCTATTGCTCACAGGAGACACCTGCCCAGAGGGTTACAACAGAAAGAACTGCAGGAAAAAGCAGGAGAGCAGGACCTGGAGGAGCAGCAGGTAATAGAGACAGGCTGAATTATGGCTCCTATGCAGGGGGGGATGAAGACTGCAAAGGTGATGCCCAAGGGACACAGGGGTCACAGAGATTCCAGAAGCTGTGCAATAGAACAGCCTCACGCACAGCTGTGCGGGGCCTCACTCAAGGAAACACACAGCTATGTTTTAAGTAACTGTGTGTCTTTGGACATATGTAGCAGTCTGCCTCATGACAATATTTAGAAAGTTTATTCACGAAATCATTCATTTTTAAACCCTGATGACGTTAATCCTAGTCAGTGGTTTTCCGTCTTCGCAAGAAGGATTTCCAGTGGAGGATGGGAGACTGAAAATTCCACAGATGGCAGCACAGCAAGGGTCACCACCTCCATTCTCCACCTTCTCTAAAAGGCTGAGCAGTCCTTAAGGGCCCCGCAAGAGCCTGGGGACAGTTGACTAAAAATTAGTCATGCAAGATTTTTTTTCCTAGTTCACGGGAATGGCATGGAAGTGACAGCAACAATTACAAGATGAATGCACTGTTAAGTGGTCTACAGTGAACAGGAGCGGAATCATGGAATAAATTAGAATGATATTACAAGAAACACTTTAAAAGCCAGATTAAATTAGTTTCACTTAAAAAAAATCTTTCATTTCAGTATTTGAAGTCTTGCATGAATAATACTTAAAATATATTTTAATCTTTTTTTATGATTACACAATGAACAATATTTGATAACGCTTACATATTACATACTTTAAATTACTGTTTTAAAATATGTATAATAAAGTTGGGGGTGTTGGGTTTTTCCCCCAAGAAAATCCATTATCCTTTTGCGACCAGGCACACTTAAGATCAAAAAAAACTAAAGTGAGGATGTAATGTATCTTGAGGAATCACTCTTCTTGATTCTCAGTCATTCCAATTGCAAGACTCCACAGCCTACTCTACAGCAGATCAGAAATCATCTTATGATCAAACCCATAAATGTATACCTGTGCAAATAAAAAATTACTGCAACATTTCCTGAAATTTGTAGATTTAGGTGTGCAATTAGATCCACCATAAAAAGCAGGTGATATTCAGGCAGGAGGTCATCTGCATGTTTTTTAAATGAGATTTTTGCACACAATGTTGGAAAGCATCAATCTAAGGAGCAGGTGCATCAAAAGCCTCTGGAGATAACCCCAGATCACAAACTTCCCCAGAGGGGACAGCAGCAGCTATCCCAGAGCACCACGTACCACCCTGGGGTTGGACTGTTATCAGTGCAGAGCTGGCACAAGCACAGCCTCACTTCCTGCGCTCTCCACAGTGATGGCACACTTCAGCCCACCCCTTTTCCAACCAAAAATGCAAGTTTCAGCCATGATAACAGGCACCAATTTGAGCAGATCTGGGGAAAGGGCGCTATTGTTCTTAGCCTTTAAAACATAAAAAACCTGGCAGAAAAATTATGAAAATTACACTTAAGGGGTGGGCGGCATCAATCTCTGGCTGTTGTAGGCAGCTGGTCAGAGGAGATAGGCAGTGAGACACTGATGATATATATTATTTCAAGAAGATCAGGGTATGCCCTTACAGACTCCACAATAGCAATCTTGAACTCAATATCTATATATGTGAAAGAAGCTACATTAAATTTACCACCATGTCAATACGATAGCTGTCACTGATCACTTGGAAAAATCTAATAAAGACAGTAATAATATAAAAACAATGATAATACTTCACCCTCTAAACACCTGACATCTTAATTTCACTAGCTAGAAATTACAACAATAAATATAAAGTTCCATATTTTTAAGGCCAGTAGATTTCATTATAGCCATTAAGTCTGAGGTTCTGTACCACATTGCTATGAAATTTTATCAAATGACCCTCACATCAAGTCTAAAGCTTCTTCAATTCACCACATGCTCAGCTTCAATGATCCAACATTTTATCACCATAACTGTTTCAGAATGTGTGGCTTGTTCCAGCCTGTTTTTCCCAACTTCAGTTTCTCTATTTTGCAAAGACTTTTTCCTACATGACTACCAGAAATATTGTCTCAGTCATTACAGAAAAATTGTCAAACTTTCTTTTTCTGAACTAGGAAAACCTTTTCTAAGTTCTTAGAGCACCAGACAAAGATGTCAGATCAGCCTTGCAGTTCTCAGAACAGTGACTTCTTATATCCTCCATAAAGCCCACACAACTAAGATGTATTTTAAGACTGCTTACTGTAACAGTGGTACTACTGCTATTAATCAATATTCTGCACTCATATCTGCTACAAATCCTTAAAAGCTTGTGTTAGGAGTCACAGAAGATAGTGACTCATACTGTTTACTAAGTCAAAACACACCTCTGTGTTATGTAAGTATGATACATACCCCTGCTTTCTTAGAAACATGAGTTCACAGCACTTAATATGACTACAAGACAGAAATGCTCTTCGCAATAACAGTAAAAAATTAAATACCATCCCAAATTACAAATCTTTAGTTGGCACAGTTGTAGACATTTCCCATTTAATTTACCTGAAAACCGATTTGGTTACTTCTTAACGATTCCTCCTCCTCCTCTTTACTGAGATATTAAAAATTATTCATGTTCAAAGAAACTACAGTTGGTTGGTATCCTCAGATGACAAAAAGCCTAAGCAGGATGTTAGGTTCAGGTAGGCATCTGAATTATTGAAAATGTAAGTCACCATTTTCTCACTCTATGCCTGCATTTATGCATATCCAGCCTTCAAATACTGATTCCCTTCATCTTACAGTACCAGCAGCATCCATCAGTTAGAGGGAAACCACGTGAGAGAAATGCCAAGCTCAGTTTGCCCACAGTTCAGAAGGGACGTGAATAGAAATTCTAATCCACAGGATGATCAAAGACCTCCAAAACCTCAGAGGTGAGGTTACATGTTCCTCGAATCACTGCTCAGCAGGTCTGCCTACACTAATTAGGATACAACACCAGAAAAGGTCAACTTCATAAAATACCCAGAGAATTAATACACAGTGACCTTGCCATTTCCTTTGATGTGATTACATGCACAGTGCCGGAGGAAGACTTCATGGGTTGCATTTTATTCATACCCACTTTTGTCAAGCAGCTCTTGTAAAAAAAGTTTTAATCTCAAGGTGCATCTATTCAGACGAAGAACTTTAAAATTAACTTGACTTATTGACAACGGGGTTTAATGTTTTGTTTTATTAACAGTTTTCTTGTTTCTATTTTTTTTTTCCTACTCACACTCTTCATAGTGACAAACTGGTTAAGGGGATTTAAAAAATAAGTTTCACAAATAGCATTTTAGTCGTTGAGGTCACACTTTCGTGGATAGCATTACTTTCTTCCAAACAGCAGTCTGCTGGGTGATAAATCCTGCGAGAACTCTTGAACAGACTCTTTGGAGAGTATAACTACACCTCTTCTAGGCAGTGTATTTTAGTGATGCTGGGTGTGCTTTTTGTGGGAGTTGATTGACTTTTTACCTAACAAAGAGAAACCCCAAAGAAAAACTCTTTCAACTAATCTGAGTTAACTAGTAAAGGAAAAATCTCTTTCCTGAGTTTCACTGTTTTGTTCTGAATTTTGTTATGCATTGTTCTTCCCTTCAGCCGTGATTCAGATTATGTTTTTCAACATTCATCTTCCTATTTGTCATCCCCATTTCTAGTAAGTCTCAGTAGTCTTTCCCATTATCTATTTTCCTCTGTATTGGAGATATTCATGGTTCAGTACCTCCACAGAATTTAGTTTATATACTTCATTTTCTATGCTACTAACAAAGATATTAAACATTAGAACACATATAGTATTATTCCCCAGGCTTTTTCAAAGGTTCTAGCTTCAACCATTTAAAATTATTCTTCATTTACACTTGCCCTGCCGACTTCTAGATCATATGACAGTATCTCCATCACAGTAAATTTGAACCAACATTTTCAAGCAAGATTTCACAAAGCAGATTATCATGAAGCATTATTAATGTTTTATTTAAGTCCAAATCCACTACATTACTTGAATTCCCTTCATTCACCAGATCTGTAACTCTATCAGAAAGGTAATCAAGTCTGATATGCCTTCCACACCGTATTTTTAACTTTTCTAGCCAAAACGCATTCATTACGCTGTACTTGCAAAATACAGAATCACCATACATGCAAAGCTGAAAAGAGAGAGTTCTGTGGGTTTAGAGGTGGAGCAAGCTTTACCGTGTGAGCAGAGGCTGAATTTGTTTAAATCTCATCTCCCATGTAAGAAAATTGACCTCTCATTATGATTCAGCACAAACAGAAATAAATCTAGGGCAATTAAGTTTCCTTTTTATACAATTTGTGCAATTGCATATAGCTCCAAAATCCAAATCAGAGTTGTATGCAATCAGCATCAATACCCACTTGGCTCTGCATCCTGTTAATTCTAGACAACAAACGTGTACTTAAATCAACAAACACACAGAATACAGGGGTTTTTCCTTCCAAAGCCAGACACGATGGCTGCTTCTGAGGTCGAGCTGTGAAAACTGTGAAAGCAAGACAAATTATGGATGGCTGTTCTCATCTGCTGGCTTCCCTCATTCTTGGCTCTGAAATACATGCTATGATGGCTAGGGAATCACCCTCTTAGCCTGCACCTGGAGGCTCCTGCATCCATTCAAATTTAGAAATATATACAGTTACTTTTCAGCATGTATTTTGCATGGTAAAAGCAACAGGCTACAGTGACTAGACAGAGGCACAGGCTGGCTGCTGCTTGCAAGACTTTCATTAATATATTCCCCACTTCCCTTCTAAATCACACCAGCAGGGACTGCCTTATTTCGAAAAACTAAAGAACAGCTGCACAAACACAAACCAAAGGTAATTGTTTCCTGAAAGCAACCAGCTTTCCATATAAGCAAACCAAACTGGGCTTCAAGTCCCACTAAGTGAAGTGGATCCCTAGATAGGCAGATTACAAGGCATACATTACTGGCTCTTTGTGCCAATAAAAATAAAAAAGCAAAATTTTCTATGAGAAGGCAGTAGCCTTTGTCCAGAGCACCTAGGTTCTCTGACCTGTTCCACCCTAGCTGCTTTCTTTTTGATCCTTATATTCAGATGCCCTTAGTGAATCACTTCACATCCACCAGTGGGACATCACTCCCTTGTGAGAAGTTCATGCTCAAAGAAATGCAAAGCACATTGTGATGTGTCAGCTCCTCCTTGCAGCGCAGTCAGATTTGCACAAAAATAAAAACAACATTCTCACTGGTCTTTAAAAGAGATTCCTCCTAAACCACAGACAAGAAGCCTTGCCCAACCACAACACAACCAGACCAACATAATAACCTGCTACAGGATTTTCTTTCGGCTTTACTGCTGTGAATCCTTTGGAAATTTCTCCAGCCGTGCTGCTTGGTGGGAGTCACTTGTCCTCTCTGGAGAGCCACTACTACACTGCCACAAGAGAGGTGAGGCACACACCCTGAGCTGTGTGGCTGGGTCAGAGGCTCGTACAAGTGCCACCATTCCACCTGATTGAGGCCTCCTGGGCAGCACACTCCACTCACTGCAAACATTCCTGCACTCAGATCCTATCCCACTTGAGAAGAGGGGCCAGGATCAAAAGCAGGATGTTTGGCTTCCTTCATCCTCATCAGCAGCAGGCTAAACTTCACATCACCACCAGCCTTTTTCCCTGACAGCACCAACACAGCACACAAACTCTGCAACGCTCGTGCACCAGGGTGCAGCACAAGGTTCCTGGCATTCAGAAGGGCCTTTCATTGGCTACTTCAAATTAAATATCCAAAGCTCTTTTCAAAGTAGAAAAACTTAGATCTGTCTCAGGGATACAATTCCATTTTTCTGCTTTTAAAACACTCATCAACAATACCTTTATGTTTTTGAAGTACAGATGATTAAGGAAGAAAATGACAAAACACATTTCATATACTTGGCATTGGCATGCAGATTGACTAGAGAGGTAGATCTAGCAGCAAAAAAATCTTTGTAAATATACTGCCAGTCATGAAAATGAAAACATTTTTAAATGATGCACTGGCTGTATTCAGCCAGATTAGTAATATTACAATTAAACGACTTACTACTAATACAGTTTAAATAACAATGAGAACCCCTACTAAACACATACTCAAAACAATTATTTTCAAAAGCTTCAGCATCAGCAGCTGCACAGGGCAATCCACATCAGCTGGCCATCACCAAGCACTTTTGAAAGGTTCAGTACTGAACCAAGGACAAACTGAATGTACCTTGAGTCAGAACCATCAGTGGCTACAAAGAGAAACAGGCTATATCGAAAATGAACTATTGGCTAGCTACCTTATATACAAAAGCTGCATTTTAAAAAACAAAACAAGGAAAAACAAGGTTTATCCATTGAAAAGCTCTCATTTCCTGCAGAGATACAGCACAGATAGTTAGAAAGACAAAAACAGCGGGATGCTGATCAACGCTGTGGTGCCCAGCAGAGCAGTAGCAAAGGAGTACAAACCTCCATCATTTCAGTCTTAATCACAGTTTGGTACAAGTCAGACTCAGCCAGCCTTACACCTCCTCACTGGCACACGGCCACTTCTGTGAATGGAGCTGTTGATCTCATTACAGCTTCTAGTAAATTATAGTAGACACATCAATAGCTATCAGCACTACTGTGACATTCTGAAAGGAAGTTAAGGGTTGGAAAGCTCTGGCCCCCGAGCAGCCCTTTTTCCCCCAGAAGACATCCCCATCAAATCAAAGTTGGTAAATACTGCTAGATGGGGCAATAGCAACAGACACTGACAGATTCAACTCTGTTTTGATGGCAATCCAAAATCTCTATCAGGAAATTAATTCATGCTAAAGAAATAAATCTACTCTCTTTAAGAGGTCACTTTATAATTAATTATACTCCAGCTTTTAAAGCATTTTGCAGACTGCAGTTCTAACATAATTATCTCACAGGCTGCATTTTATGGCAAATCTGAATTGAGAACTCTAGTCTAGAATGCCAGGAGTGAGATTACTTTAATATGAAGCTTCAGTAGGTGTTTATAACAAGTATTGGAAAAGCAGGTAATAAAATATTACACAGCCTTGAGACAAAAGTTAATGAGACAATAAACAGCAAGAAATTAGGAAGCTGGCATGTATTCTGTTTCAGAAGCTGAAAAGACACAAACAGCTGTCTCTGAAAACCTTTCATACTGACTGTCATGTTCCAGACCTTGTTCAGACATCTGAATTATCACACCTGGCTTCCCACAGCAGACCTCCTCAGTGCCCATTCCATGACCCTCTCCAGCCCAGGCACAGGCCAACAGCACTGTGTTCTTCCACGGGCAGCTCCCTGCACCCAGCGCAGCCCCTTGTGCCTCCAGCATCATGCCAACAGCCCCAGGTGGCACCCTCACCCCTGCCACCGTGTCACAGCACCGTGGAAGGCACTGCCCATCTCCTCGGGGAATACGGGGGCATTGCCCTTTGCCGAGAGCTCTGCACAGCTCATGCGGAGATTTATCCTCACCTGAGCCCTGCCCAGCACTGGGCACCCGCCATGGGAGACTGGCACAGCTCACCTGGGAAGGGGGTTAAGAACCAAGCAACAGGTCCTTCCACAGCACAATGGGCAATCCTCCCATCGAGGACATTCTCACTCCTCTTCCCCATCCCCTCTTCTGTCAACACCTCTACAACTTCTGGTCATCTGAGTTTTTGGTCATCTTTTTTTCACCCCCTCTCTCCTTCAGTATTTGCTCCCTAACTTGGCCAGATGGGCACTTTTTCCTCTCCTCAAAAAGGTTATTTTGTTCCACCACCCCCTGGAATAATCTGCAATGTTCCTTTTTTCCAGAGATGTTCAGCTCAAAGCAATTAGCAATCACTCAAGACTCAAATAAGAGTTCAACTTAAATTTTTGGGAAATTCGAGACAGATTGTCTTTCACTGGAATTCCATTTCTCCTTCACATCATGTTAAAAGGGCTTCCTCTGTTTTGCAGATAGAAGCAAATTGGAAATAACAAGACCAAAAATATATTTTTCATTCTATATGAAACCCTGACATTTCAGATCATCTTTTCTTAATCAGTAAAAAAAGACTAAAGGTCTAAGACTGCTAAACCATATTCATTTCACAGCCTTACACAATGGTAGAGTAAAATAGTAAATCAAAATCTCAAACATGAAATATTAGCTACATTCTTTTCAAAAACACGTCATAATAAAAATAAGCAAAACAATGTAACATAAATCATAATAATGTCATTATCAGAACCAAAATTTAAAGATTTTTTCATCATAATACAAACATTCCTACTATGGATTTTCAGTAAAACTGCATTCATCCTCCAGCCCAGTTCTGCAGGCCAAAAGGCACTGCACAATTTTGAAAAGCTTTGTGGGTTTATCCAGATTTCAGGGTACTTTAACGCACCCATAGCATTATAGTCACCACACATGCAAGCTGAGTGTCCTTCACTATGGCCAAATTAGACCTTTTCATCATGCACCTCACCCAGTAGGTGCAATGTATGTCCCAACACTGATTTTCTGAATTTGAATTCAACATCTGTTGCAGATGTGAATGGGTTGCTGACCAGATTACAGATTTCATAAAAGATTAAAAGAAAGTTTTGCAAGTTATCTGTATCAATGATGGGAAATTTTTCAGTGATGGTAGTAGCCATGTGAACAAGAAGATCTTGACAGTGCCCAACCCACACTCAGACATCATTTTTCAATACAGCAATTAATACTAAGTGTCATTTGTTTAGTATTAGTTCACACTGAACTACTGTCACCTGTATGGCACAATAAAGCAGCAAGCACAAATCCTGTAACCACAATAAAGCAGCAAGCACAAATCCTGTAATCACCTAGACCAATCTTTGGGATGGCAAGCTGTCCTTGGCCAGGTCAGAGCTCTGATTCCAGCAATCTGTCTCATGGCAATGATAATTTTCCACTGGGGATACAGAGCACATGTGCTGGCAGTCTACAGGATCAGACCACGCAGGACTTAGTTCTGTGAGCAGTACCTGTCCTAATCTAACCATTTAAATAAATATGGCAGCCAGGTTTTAAACTGTGAACCACAAGTGCAAGACCACATTATTTTAAAAGGCAATTTAGAACAACTCATATTATTATTAGAAATGCCACTGATTCTGGGA
>WAAG01029594.1:0-11328 GCA_013390105.1 Tichodroma muraria
GAAATGGTGACTGGCAAAGAAATTTCAATATTTGTAACATACACTTCTTGATGGCATTGCTTTTTTACATGCCTGGCTACAACTTTGCAGTTGAGTGCTGGATCAAAGGTTGAAGAAAAAAAGCAGTGACCTTCTGGCCTTTCCTTACCTATTTCTTGTAAGGGAGAGTCATTTCAGCCAGCCGTAAGTCTCCAGAAATTTCTTTGTGATACGTTGGCTGATATTCAGCCATCATGGTCTTTAGATGAGCAAATTTTGAGATGGCAAGTCTGCTTAGAATGTTTCAGAAGACATCTACGATTCTATGAAGATCTCACCTTAAATGGGTGCTCTTCATCCACTCTCACAGTTCTTAGTTTCCCAAAGTGTAAGGCAACTTGTGCACATTGTTGAAAAAATAAGGTGCCTCATTAAAGGGCAGAAAGCACAGACCTTTGCAGAAATCCAAGCTATTGGATTTGAGGAGAGTCCACTTTGGTAAGAACATACTCATAGTGACCGTGAGCATGCCTCACACACCCTTGACTATCATTTGTTTCAAGGGATGAAACAGTCGATAAAGGTGCTGCCCAATACTCAGGGAGCAGAACCTGATTTTTTTTCATTACTTTCTTTCACCCAGAGGTCTTTTCGCAGCCACCTGAAGCCAGCAGCTCTCTGCAGGTACTTTTCCAGACTGGCTTCCCTGTACCCACTGCTAATAACGTGGTGGCTCTTGAGGTGAGGCCGACTGGCGATAGAGGCGGCGGAAAGAGGGCCCTGACAACCATTTAACACGTAATCTATTCCTTACACTATGGGGCTCTGAGCTCTGCACACCAGGAGAGCTTGTTCCTGGTGTCCCTGTTGTGTTATTTACCTCTGCTCTGAGCAGTTAAGTCCACCACAGCTATTTAGTAAATTATCAGTTTTCTTATTGGCCCTAAATTGCGCCTAATTAAAAATCTGACCTCCACAAAATAGTCGCCTTCCTAAAGACACAGAACATAAACAGGAAAAATCAGCTAATTGCTGCAAAAACTGCTTTTGTGGCACTGTAATTGGACCTCAGTGAAATGAATGAACCCACTGGGGATTCCCTAATGAATGTTTAACTGCAAACAGTAGTCGGGCACTTAAGCAGCAAGGCTGATGGTCCCTAATGAAATCAAATGAAATCAAATAAAATCAAATAAAAGAATCTGGTACTTTACTAACTGGATTTCTTGGCATCGGGACACAGAAATAATATAATTCTGGGTAAATAAAATGCAAAGAAAAGTTATTTATAAAGAAGTGAAAACTTAGCTAGTCTTGCTTGGATTTTCTTTCTTTTTCTAGTGAAAAAAACCACCACAGAAAACACTATGTAACGTCTCTATGCTTTCTGAAGAGAATTTCTTTATTTTTCTCTTTTCCTATAAACACTAAAACTTTTTGTGTTTCTTATTAATCACATTCTGTGAATTTATTTTGCAATGTTTTCCAAAGGCTTGCTGTGGAGCTGCATGATTTTGGCAATTGATAAGATCTTTTTCATTTTTCCAGACCTTAACAAGGAGACAAATTATGATGACCTCAGTAATGTGAGCTGTGCTTTGCCTCCAAATACCTCTTTAACAAGATGTATAAGAATCTGGCCTTAGTGTTTCACATGACATACGACCTCAAGTTTGTATTAATGCACAAAGCAAGCTTAAAGAAACCACCACATAACTGTGTATTATTATTGTTGTTATTATTATTAGTAGTAGTATTAGTAGTAATATATTTTAACCTGAGTTGCAGAATGATGAGACCTTGTAAATCATTGAGAGTGTGCGTTACATCGGTTAACAACTTGCAAAAAAGATCTTGAGTGTTTGGTGTTTTTTTAAATATGATGAGAATTTAAAAATGTTTCATGATATTCCACTATTGAGGTGTAGCATTGATGACTTGAAAACCTGGTGAGCTGCATTTTCTTTTGTATCTCACACCTTTTAAATCTTTGCTGAAACTTGCTGAGGATATTTTGCAAGTATTGCAACTTATCCAAGTAAGAACCGGAGAAAATTCAATTTAATCATGTACTGCCAGATTTATTTAAATAGAGAAAAAGTGCTACTTATCAATGTGTCTAGTATTCAAGTACATATTTTTTTTTTACATATTATAAATAAAAAGTCTGTTGCAATATATTTTCAGAATTANCCAGCAGTAAATGTCATGGTGGCAGCAGTTGCAAAGTAGCTATTCTCAGAAAAATCACAGAGTATTCTGAGTTGGAAGGGACCCACAAGAATCATCAAGTCCAATGCTTTAGTGAATGGCCCATATGGGGATCAAACCCACAACCCTGGCATTATTAGCTCTGTTTCAGATACTGTCATGAAGGAAAAAAAGGGGTTGAGCATTGGTAACATCAATTATTACCAGTCACCTCCTGGTTGTTAGCCAGTCTGTTTAGCACAACTAGCAAACAGTCCCATCTAAGCTCCAATCCACTTACACTGGTGAACCCAAACACACAAAAATATCCATCCCTTAATAATCTCTGAGTGAAGAAAAAGTTGCTGACCCAACTTGCAAAAGCAGCAAGTACTCTTGCTTTCAGGAAGCAGTCAAGAAGATGTTTTAAAATAAATCAAAGATCACCAGCTGTTATCCATTTAAGGTTTATTGAAATGTAAAAATGAGTGGTTAATGCTGCCTAGAGTAGGAGTTTCCTTAAAAAATTAAGGACAGGAAATCTTAGGGATACATATTTCATGATGGCCTAAATCACAGTTATGAAAGAAATCCTTCATTCTTCAAGGAGAATCTCTCTTTTGAAGACTGTAAAAGATGAAAAGTGCTATGTTGGAACTTGCATTGAAGAAAATTCATGGTTCCTGTACAGGAAATGCACCCCACTGCACTGGTTAATTTGCCATGTAAATACTTTTGAGGGTTTGGAAGGTAGGGTGGGGAGAAAGAGTGTTTCTGTATCTACATCTGAGATACTTGCTCAGTACACTGGTGCTGAGTTCAAGGGACATGCTATGGGGACCTCACACACTGGCACAGCCATCTGGTCCATTACAGTGGTATGCAGAGTGGCTGTGTTTGAACTGAGTATAGAAGAATAAAAGGACATTCAACATGGAAGACCACCTCTCAAATTGCAGACCACTGCAAGGACAAATGACATTGTCTTTCTATTTATGGTTTTCAGTTGCCAGATCACAATTAGAAAGTGCACAGTTTGACAGTGCTATTATTTGTAATGTTGCATAGCATTGCACATTTACCCAAATAGCTTCTTGCATATTTTTATCCTAAGTAAAGAGACTTTAAAATTTATTCTGATAATTTGCGAAAGTTTTTGGAGAACACTTCACAATTTTACAATTTTCTTCCAATAGTTGTATCATGAGGACACAGATACTAGAGAAATACCTAACCCATTGTTTTTAGTTATGCATCGAGGCCTCATGAATAGATAGGTACTTTTTAACTGAAAATTAAACAATTTCAGCTCATTTTTGTTGAGCACAGCTTTGTAGAAGAAAAGTAGTGTTATTAAAGTTGGGGTATATTAACTGACAAAACATTTCATTTCCTTTGATGATAGACAACAAGACTGAATAGGTGGTAAAAAAATTAGGAGTATAGTGGGATAAGAGGCTATTTGAGGTCACTATAATACTCAACGGTATAGAACAGTGACAATTTGAATACACACATATAGTTGTTGTCACTGTACCAATGTCCATTTTGGGATAGAAGCCCAACAGGTAATTGTGCAGAGTCACCAAATCTTCCCCATCGGGGCCATGTTTATTTCTCATCTATGAATCGTGATCTTCAAAGGTAAATCTGAAGGTTTTCAATATTCAGATGTAAAAATGTGAAATATAAATATTGAAAACTCTCCAAGAACATTTCTCTAAAGTTAAAACTTTAAATGATTACTGAAGGTATATTAGCCAGATTAAGAAATTTATTTAATGAGTGTCATGGAGATACAAAAGATTTTTTTTTTTTTTCAGGGCTCAAGATGAAAAATTTGAGTATATCTCCTTCATGTGCTACCCTGCTTCCAGATACCTCTCTGTACCTTGCCAACTTTCCAGTTCACTTTCTTCAATGAATAACAAGGCGTTCTTCATACACAAATTAAAATGTTGAGGGTTTTATTTTATTATAATTTTGTGTGTCACCAGTTCTAATTTTACTCACCTAATCCAGTGTCAGAAGATGAATCTGTCTATATTTACTGCCCACGGCAGAACCAATGACCACTGAGGGCATCACACTGGCTGTTTCACAGAGCTGCCACCTTCCCTTCCATAACAGCCAAGGCTTTTGGCTGCCACAAGGCAGTGGCAGCAGGACCCTGCCCCCTCAAGAATATTATAGTGCTTATAAACAAAGCAGAAGACATTTTCTTTCTGCAAAGTAAGTTTAATTTTATTGAGACTGTCAGCTTATATTTTTGTATTTACTAATTGATAGAATGTGAAATTTCTTAATTTTCTACAAACAAAAACAATGAGAAAAGGTGAAATTTATTCTTCTGAGTAAACTAATGAATCAGATATGAATGTGCATCAGACTAAAAATCACCTTTTTTTATGAATACAAATGCCAATGCTTCTTACCTAGGGTGGAGAAAAATTACTACTTTAGTTAATAATCTTTTTTTCCTTCTCCTCTCCCCTTTCTCCAGTTTTTCACATAATGGCATTCTTTCAAGCCATGCCAGCTTAGAGTCAGAGAATATCCTGCATTGGAAGGGACTCACAAGGATCATCAATTTCATGATCAGTAAGCATTTTTAACATGTATTTATTTTAAAGAAAAGGATTTGTATTTGTCACTTGCAAAGAGGCAAATTTAAGAATGCTGGAGAAGCACATCAGGCATGTAAGTTTTCCCTGCAGAATTAATAGCTCTTCATTAGTCTTTGATTTCTGAAAGTTTAGACTCGCTTATTCTGTGTCAAATGGTTACTTTATGTCACCATGGATACTTTGTGCATTCCACTTTTTCACTCTGTTTTTCAGGATAAAAGATTTATTTTTTTGAAAATTGGCTGATACAGGTTAGAACTAGGTCTCCAAAATTATATCTGCTTAAGAAGATACCTGTTTATAAAATTAATCTATGACTAATCTGCCCCTGTGTCTACCCCCAGGAAAGTCTACTGCTTACGCCAGTGGAAGTGGTATCAGTCTATATGGAAGGTATTTTACATAAGAAAAATAGGAAACATAAATGTTTTCCGACTACTGGAAAATAAGAGGAACATACTGTTAACAGTTAACTATCTCCTTCTTTTAGCTTGTACAAAAATGACCCTCATTTTTTAACCTTCAGTTCTTCTGCATTTGTAACAAAGCCAAAATATTTCATTGTCTCCCAGTCCATTTAAGGAAAAAGTCTGATATTTTGTTTCTTTAAAGATCCTTAATAACGTATAAACACAAATGATAGAAACAATATTTTAAAAATCACTTCACAGCATTATTTAGTAGTTTTCTATTCATCATTTTATATTTATGTACATGTAGGTATCTACAAGGTTGTATTTATCTGGATGATGTACCATCAACTGGTCTGACATCTGGTGCGTGAGTATCTTTTACCTGGACTGTGACCTTCTGTTCTGGGTGGTGCTTGTAGATACCCACGTGTGACCTGTTCGATAGGGAAGCTGGACATTAGGCTCCTGTGTATGCGTGTCATAAAAAGGTCTCTGGGAAAATAAAGGCTGAGAGGGACAGGAATCTCAAGCTGATATTCTCTGAGGGGATTGGAAGAGGAATGCATGTGTGTGGTAATGCCAAGACCAGGATGTTTGATATGGGCTCTGGAGTAAGCCGTGAATTGAACTGGTGGCACTCAACCTCGGAGGCTGAAGCATAGCTCTGCTGCTTGAACATTTGTTGTTCTCAGCCCTGATCATGAGCAGAAGGGAAAAGTAATTTTCCCCAACAATACATTACATGTTTCATTGACTGAAATGATGCATTTCTCAGGCAGGTCTTTATTACAATTCCAGCTGTGAATCACTGCTCTAGAATTTCCCCTAGCACAACTGAGATCAGAGTCCCTTCCACTCAATGTGTCACTATCAGAATGCTGAAAATCAATCAATGATTACAATTTGTGATTATTTGTGTATTTACAGGAGTAGCATGTATTGATTCCCAATCTCTACATTGCCCTTTATGCTGACAGCCATATAATGAAGAAAAACAATAAGGGAAAAAAAAAAAAGAGATCAAATAAAACAACTCCTGTATAGTCTAGGTTTCAGCAACTGGAATAAAGCAGTAGCAAGCATGTACAACTCCAGCCTGAGCGCTTTTATGTTCATTTTATATAGAATCAGGAAATTTTTAAAAATAGAAAATATATAAAATATAACATATGAAATATGAAATATAGAATATGAAATGTAAAATGTAAAATATAAAATATAAAATATAAAATAATCATGCATTAAGGCATCACCCAGAAATTAAAAACAAAAAAGGAATTTCTTGGTCTGACACCATTGCACGTGCAACGTGAGTGATTTATTCAAAGAAGAACAAAAACTACCTGCAATCTGGGGAGACTACACGAGGGAGCTGAACAGCATATGCGCACAAACAACAAAGGAAAAAAATACATTTTTCTTCTTCTTCTTCATTATAGGCTTCTGGGATTAATAAGCAAATGGGAACTTGAGTGCTAAATTTTTTTATGTTAAAAGGCTCATTTGCAAAAAGACAAAGTAAATGAAAGAAAAATAATTTATGCAGTGAACTGCTAATCCAGCTGTTTTGCTTCTGGGCTTAATTGGATTTACCTAGAATTGATATTTGGTGTCAGCATGTGTTATATCATCAGCACAAGTAATAGTTACCAAACATAAAGAATCTTATCCAAGGCAAAATATTAATTTATTTGGCTCATACTTATTGCAATCACTTTTTTATTCACGTATGTTACTACTCAGTATTCCTGCTTGATGCCATTTCATGTATGTGATCCAGTCTTAGTTATTCTATCTTAATACCTGAAGCAGTTCAGCAATGTAGGAGACTCATAGCTGAACAGAACGGGCTAGGAAATGTTTATTCATGTCTTGTTCTGCCTTCCAGGCAGCTGCACTGGCTATAAAAGTGTGCATTGTACCTAATGGCAGGTGGGTGACGTGAGTTCTTGAGTAAGACATATACTGTCGTGTACAGTACCTTCAGCAACAAGAACTTCACTGGTTCATACTGGCAGTGTGGAGCTACCCTCAGTGACTGAGTGAGGTTTGTCAGCCAAGAAACTTCGCTAGCATGTAAATGCAAACCTGAGTTCAAGCAGTAAAGCAGGGAAATTGGGGTCTTTCTGCAGTACAGGGGAAATAGGCTGTGGGAAGGATGTATTTCATTAAAAGAATGCATCTCAGATTCTTCAGAATGGCCAAATTATCTTTCAACTCCATTAGATGATAAATATGGCATTTCTCTCCTTGATGAGATAATAGCAATCCATGATTCATTATATACAGGGAGTCAACAGATATTTGGATATTCTCTCCCAACCTGCAAGATTTTGGTGATCTGTTCACTTTACCTCATTTGTGATGATTGGTTGCCTCAGTAGAAGTTTGTCCTGACTCCTCTGGTGACAGAAAATATTGAAAAAGCGAAATAATTAATGCAACAAGTGACAAATAGACATGAATTGTGCATGTCATTGTTTGTGACTGGATATCCCTATTTGCTGGTGACTGAAATGGGACTTGTTCCCTCTTCCCCTGCCCCCACTCCCAGTATTATTTAAACAAGTTATCAATGGTGATGCTCCATTTCAGGGCGGTGGGTGTTTCTGCACCTACATGGCAGTATATGGTGGGCAAATGGTCCACACCCCTCAGCACAGGGGATTGATTTTTAACAGTGGAGAATAATGGAGCAGGTGACCACATCTGAATATTCACAATCAGGGTCTCAGCTGCATTTGACCAACTGTGCTTAAGAATCCAGCCCTTAAGCTAAACTGCTGCTACTACACCTCAGCAAAGGAGACCACTGCCTCCCTCCCCATCCCCTCCTAGCGCTTGCAACCCATCCTGTCCACCTGTTTGCTGTTACTTCTGCACTGGTAGATGGGAGAGCAATTGGAGACTGTCTCATTTGTTGTGGCCCTCTGTCCAATGGCCACTAAGCCCCAGGGCTTGTGGTCCTTGCTCAAAGCACATGCAGGGCCTGGCAGCTCTCCTTCTGTCCTCGTGCCACTGCCATAGCCTGGCATGCCGGTGGGGCCTCCACACTGGGGTGCAGTGAGAAAGAGTTTCCTTCAGTGGCGTGCAACAAACTGGGCCCCTTCCAAGCCTCCTGATAAAACACCAGCTGCAATATGGACAGCATTACCTGAGCCAGTGTTGTTCAGAAGGGCTTGAATTAAATGCAAACAAGATCATTCCAAAAGCAGTAAGTGGTTATTATCACACCTTTTATTTGTTGTGGGCTGGCAAATATTTTGACACCTCATATGATTGTAGTGAGCTGGCAAATAAGAAAATCCAGTAGGAGACCGTCTTAGAATTTCTGTCACCAAAAGCCAGACAAGTAGAGCTGCCACACCTTTTTAATTACCTTAGGTGGATCTGGCTGCCTCACCAGCTGCGCAATACAGGAAGAATTTAGATGCTTTGTGTGGCTGTGGCTGCTGCTAATGGACATTTGGCCACTGTCACCTCTCTGAAGCACAGGGATAGGTTGTGTGCTCGGGAGCTGGAAGTCAAACAGGAGAGGATGAATTTCTTAAACTCTGCCTCTGGGATTTCTCTAGAAGTGTCTCATCTTTGATCTCTGCAGGGTTTTCTCTAGGAGGTAAAGTTTAGCTTCATTTAGAGTCTTATTTTGCTTATAATACAATTAGTTGTTAATACAGCTCCACTGATTCCAACATTTTCCTGTTGAACGACCTGCAGAGGGAGAGAGGTTTAGTTACTTGGTCTGCTGATACTTATGCTCAAGTGGTGATTAATCCATCACAGTTTGCTAGGCAAGTGCCACCCTCCGAATACAGTGTGTAAAGATGGTAAACACTTGAAAAAGGAACTGTGGGGAGTCAAAGTGGAAGAGGCAATGTCTGCCTGCAGGTCGCTTAACTCGTGGTTAGGATAACAAAGATTTGCTGGCACTGAGAAATTTGGATAGAATAAGAGAATGTGAAAATAAGTATTTTTCTAGGTATTTTGTCTGGGAATGTAGGCTTGATATTATTTTTCATTCCACTAATATCCTTCTCTTTGGTATGGCTGATCCCTATGGATGAGAGCTGAACTGGCCCTGTCTTTCAGAGCAAGAATGAATGAGGTTTATTCCTACCATACCTTTCCAGCCATGGGAAGTACCTCTGCTGATGACATTTCACAAGAGGGGGCAGGTGGCATGGTAAGCAAGAGACAATTTAGGGACTTTAAGAGGAATTTCTCCACAGAAGGGATGGTTAGACATTGGAATTGGTTGCCCAGGGAGGTAGTGGAGTCACCATCCCTGGAGGTGTTTAAGAAAAGACTGGAGGTGGCATTTTGTGCCATGATCTAGTTGGCATGGTGGTGTTTGGTCATAGGTTGGGCTCGATGATCTCAGAGATTCTTTTCCAGCCTAACTGATTCTGTGATTTTATAAAACAGGCCTGAGCAGCACTGTCACAAAGAGACACCTTTCAGAATTCCTGTATACTATTTTTATTCAGTTTTTACATCACAGCCTCTGAATATAAGATATCTTTGGGGGATCCTGGTTTTCATCAGCCCTAGAATTACTGATGTTTATGCTTACGCCTACCTTAATGATTAAATACATCACTTAATCACAATTTAAGCAAGCAAAATGACCCCTGTTTTTCATTTGTATCTAGTCCTTTAGAGAGTATGATAAAGAGGATTTGGATCTTTGCAGTACTGAATGAGGACCATTTTTCCCTGAAGATCTGAGTAGCTTCCAAACTGGGCTTTTTGATATAGTTATTATTTGTTACAGCTAACAAACACTCCTAATTCTTCTACTTCTCAAAGCTGTCATCTTTCTGTCTGCTTGTCTTACCCACAGGTGCAGCTACTGCCTTATCATTAGCAGAAATGTTAAGGAAAAAGGAGAGATGTGTGTGTTTATAATATTTTTAAACTGTCAAACACCTTAATTTTCAGGTATTAGAGGTAACGTGAAAAAATTATAATTAGCTGCTTTTTTGAGAATGCAGACAATAGTATGGTTGGGGATATGTACATGGGGAACAACAGGAAGGATTTCTGCTTGTATACCTTGAAATTTGTGAAACCAGTGTAAATAAAGGACAACAAAAGGTGTTGATATTGATACATGGCCCCAATAAATCAAAGGAAAACCTTGCAGTAGATAACTAAAAGTGCTGCTTATACATTCAAGAAATAGTTGTGGTAGAACTACTGCCAAATTAGCGTTATAGCCAAAGCCATAATTTATATTGCTTGTTGATGAAAAAAACTGTGTCATTTACTGGACTAACCAGGTTGTGAGGTAATCTGCCTGCGTTTTCCTTGACATCTCCACAGAAAGCAGTGTCGATTGGAACTCCATAGATGGCAGCATTTCACAAAGAACTCGAACTCTTCTTTCTTCCCTTCTTTATTTTCATTTCTTTCCTTTCCCTTTTTTCCCCCTTTTCATTTTCTTCCTCCTTCTCTTCTCTTCTCTTCTCTTCTCTTCTCTTCTCTTCTCTTCTCTTCTCTTCTCTTCTCTTCTCTTCTCTTCTCTTCTCTTCTCTTCTCTTCTCTTCTCTTCTCTTCTCTTCTCTTCTCTTCTCTTCTCTTCTCTTCTCTTCTCTTCTCTTCTCTTCTCTTCTCTTCTCTTCTCTTCTCTTCTCTTCTCTTCTCTTCTCTTCTCTTCTCTTCTCTTCTCTTCTCTTCTCTTCTCTTCTCTTCTCTTCTCTTCTCTTCTCTTCTCTTCTCTTCTCTTCTCTTCTCTTCTCTTCTCTTCTCTTCTCTTCTCTTCTCTTCTCTTCTCTTCTCTTCTCTTCTCTTCTCTTCTCTTCTCTTCTCTTCTCTTCTCTTCTCTTCTCTTCTCTTCTCTTCTCTTCTCTTCTCTTCTCTTCTCTTCTCTTCTCTTCTCTTCTCTTCTCTTCTCTTCTCTTCTCTTCTCTTCTCTTCTCTTCTCTTCTCTTCTCTTCTCTTCTCTTCTCTTCTCTTCTCTTCTCTTCTCTTCTCTTCTCTTCTCTTCTCTTCTCTTCTCTTCTCTTCTCTTCTCTTCTCTTCTCTTCTCTTCTCTTCTCTTCTCTTCTCTTCTCTTCTCTTCTCTTCTCTTCTCTTCTCTTCTCTTCTCTTCTCTTCTCTTCTCTTCTCTTCTCTTC
>WAAG01029607.1:0-13724 GCA_013390105.1 Tichodroma muraria
AGAATTGGCAGAAAAAAAATACAACAAAATGATGTTTCATGCTTTGTGGAACTTAGCCCTTGTTTGGATCCCTATTCCATTGAATTGCTGGAAAAACAGCTGTCCAGTAACTCCTGGAAAATTGGAGACCACCAAGCAGGGGTTTGGTGGCAGGGGAAGAATCTTGTAGAGGAATTCAGAGCAGGAAGGCTTTGAAGCAAAGAGGAAGGAAGGAGATAGGGGTTCTAGAGTAAATTGGCCCATATATAAATGACACTGCTGCTTAACTGCAGGGTTTGTTTTGTTGTTGTTTAATGTGACCCGCTAGTTCCGTGAGTTAAAATGCAATAAACCATAAATAATCTTCAATGCTAAAACTATTCAGGACTTCAGGTGACTGGAATAAATTATTTTAGCTTATTATTTATTAGTTAATACTTGAAGAAGCATTGCCTCTTCTGAAGAGCATAAGACCAGCAGTGACCTCATGTTGGAGCTGTGTTCTGAAATGACAGTTGAAAAGATACCTGGTATGTTGTAATTACCTTGACAGAGAGACCTCTGAGGTTTTTTTTGATTTTGATATATATTTAACATTTTGGCATAATGACCAACATGGAGCAAAAAGTTATCTGTACTTGGAAGATTATACCCTGGTACAGAGGTCCTGTTTTAAATCTGAGTGCTGTTTTCTTCAGTAATACACAGGCTTGAGATTTCAGGGTACTTAATCCTTTTAATATAAGTAAAGTCACTAAGGCAGAAGATGAAGGATCCTACAGATACTGAGTAGTGTTATGTCATATTGCAAGTGGTTGACATGAGGATGGATGCTACAGATTTTAGTTGTTTATTGTTTTAATCTAAATTATTTCTCTAGTCATTTAAGAGCCAGCAAATCGTTTTCAAAATCGGTCATTCAGCTGCAACTAATCTAATTGTAGATGAACTTCTAAAAATGCATCCATATTTAAATGAACCATGTTTAGGACAGGAAAGGGGAAGAGTTAGCAATGCTTTTTACTGAATGTTGCTCTGCTGTCGAGTTTTTAAAAACCTTGCAAGTAAAGCAGCTGAACTATTTCCTCAAACTAACGAAACAGAAGCATCTGCCTGTAGCAGACACAAGTCCTTCCTCAGAGGAGACTTCATTAAAAAAAAAAACACCCTGAAACAAATCCAGTGTAACAGCATAACAACAATCGCAACAAATAAAACTTTTTAGCTCTTCTTGTGTTGAATTTTTTTTTACCTAGCACCCATCTCTCCCTTATTAGTTAATGTGAATATTCTTCTTGCAACAGCTGTGTCTGAGGATTCAGGTTGCTGAGCTTCTGCTCATGCCTGGCTCTCATTTATCCAATTGAATGTCTTTCTCCTACTTCCCTTCCTCCTTCAAAATGTCAGATTTCAGAAGGAGGCACTTAAAATAATTAAGGTGGGCCTTCACTGAAGAAAAATGCTTTGTTTGCATGCCCTTGTGATGGCCTATGCCATTTTATTGTAGCCTGCATTTTATGTCAAGAAACTGGAAGAAAAATGTCTGAGAGGAGGATGAGAGAAACTAAGAAAATGAGCAGGTTTTTTAAACTGTTGATGATTGTATTTTGAGAGAAACTACATAGGTTTTTATATATATGCATATTGAGTTTAGTTAAATTTAGGAGTGAAAACAGTGTTTTTAAGTTTGACGAAGCAAAGGGAAAAAAATACGTAAAATGTATCATAAATCAAATATGTTTGCTGTGAAAGAAACATTAAGTGGAGTGTAAATTACATTGCCTATTACCAAGTTTAATTCTTGTAATGTAGTATAAGAAAAAAATAGAAAAAGAAATTGTTTCTAAGGCCATTTTAGTTAACGCTTTCATGAGAATGACCTGGAAAAAGACAACATATTTAAAAAGGGGAAAAAGAACCCCATAAAACTCAATTAAAATGCTTATTGAAACTGAAATTTCTTCTTAGAATGAAATAAGCTAGCTACATGTAGTGTGCAAGCGTTTCAGTTCAAATTGCGTACGTTAATACAGAACAGACAGTTGTGTTCAGTGTACTTATGTTTTGAGGGAGAACTGCCATAAGTAAATTGCAGTTTATCCAAAACCAGCTGACTAGAGGGTGGGTTTTTTTGTATGTTCAGATGTATAACTGAAGAAAAGTGGTCTTTTAGAAAAATGTTTTTAATTCTTCTTCACAAAATTTTTCCTTCAGAAAACAGAAGATAGGCGTCTTTCTTAGTGGTTGGTCCTGTCAACTTTCCCTCCATGCTGATGTGGTGAAGTTTAGCAGTGAATGTTTTTATTTTTGCACCAACTGAATTATGAGCCTGCTGTTGTCCTGAGGGTAATGGAGCAGAAAGCATTTTTGTTTGTTTTGGACAGAAATGGCTTCTTGTTAAGAAAATAAAGTCGTCTTCTTCTGTCTGTAATCCTGTAGGTGTAGAGCACACACCCTCACAGTGAGCTGTTGGGAGGACTGGTGGCTCACCAGTAATGAGAAGGCAGTTCAAGCTCAGTGCATAGTTGTGCTGGGTATAACCTAGTGAGATTATCAACAAAGCTTTCAATTGCAATTGAAACTTGTGTTTATAAAGACCTTTGTGTAGCACAAAGTGAATTCAAACAAAAAAGCCGGTAATTTATTTTTATGTAGACTACCAGATGGTAATTACTGTAGCTGATTTAGTAGTCTGGAATAGATTCAAACTAGTGACCCAGAGGTGTTTAATTTCTTGGCATTTTTTTCCTCAGGTTTTCTTTTAATCCGTGATCATAATTCAACACCTGTTTAGAGATGGTTCAGCTTTGGCCTTAAACGGATTGGCAATGTGTCATTAAACTCAAGAGGCTTTGCCAGCAGGGCATCTCCTTTGGCAAGTTAGCTTCCAAGCGAGATTTGATTAGGTCAGCAAATGTATTTGTGAGTTGTTTCTGTCTTCACATGTGACTTTATATAAAGTTGTGTGAGATTAAAACAAAATTTATTGCATTTAATAACATATGACTTAAAAGTATTTAAAAAAAAAAAGGATTTATTCAAGTCAGTAAGGTCAGATATCTCTCTATTTCCCAGCTTTGCAGGTTTTTGAGGGTTTTGACATGTTCCAATTTACTGTACAGCACCAGTGTTGGTATAATTTGTGGGGAGCGAGCAATTGCAGGATGTGTGGCACGAGTGATTGCCCATTTGCTCTGTTTCTTGCTATTTCGCAGCTGTTGGGAGAACCAAAGTAAGGATGAAGCTCTTGACCCTGAGGTCAATTAGAAGCTTAGAAGCAGGTCAGAGGAGAGTGGATGGTAAAACAAGTATTCTGGGTGTATGCAAGTGAGCAAAAATAATTTGTGTCTAACAGGGTACGGCTTGAGGCTCTGGAGGAAAAATGTGCTGCAAAAATACTAAAAGTTTTAAATAAATATAAGACAGTAAAGAAATCTGCTTTTAATTGGCTGCTGTGCTGTGGCAGCTTCTTTGTATCACTTACTGTAAGTCTACATGTCCTACCACATGAGTGTGAGCAGCTCGTGTGTACGCGGCAATGCTGGCCCTCAATTATTGCTACTGGTCTTTTGTGGTATGAGGCTTCATGGGGTGTGAAATGGGTCCCAGAAAGGCCTTGCAGCACTGACCTCTGTTTCCCCTTCTGGCTGCCTTTGTCTCACCACTGGGCACATAGAATTCCCAGCAGAGACTGCAATGGCACAGCCAGCTGCTGGTCACACGGTGCGCCAAGGCTTGGGAACCACGCCACAACTGCCCACGGGCTGTACACAGCTGAAGAGCCTCCCCACACCTGGGATTATTCTACAGGGAAAGCATGATTTTTTGATTATAAAGGAGGAAGTAATGCAATTCCTATTTGTTTACTAGATTGCCTTTGGGCAAAGGGGTAAAAATGCCAAAGAGAAGTATAAATCATAATGTTCAACTCTTTTTGAAACATTATTTCTTAACATAGCACATTGATATCATAATGTTCAGAATCCTATCCAAAGAGTATTTTTGCTGTGGTATAATGGCTGGAATTTTTATTGCATAGAAATGGCAAATTGAAGGTCGCCTGGTGGAGTAAATTTAATTTAACTCTTTTTTTCTCCTTTAATATAAATTGCATACAATAATACTGTGCTCATAAAGACAAAACATTGGCGCAATAGCTCCATAAAATTATTTTTTTTTGATGTAATAAAAATTAGTCCAAAGAAAATTATTTCAGTATACTGATTTTAAGCATGCTTGTGAGAAAGCTTTCAGTTAACTGTGAATTTTGTTTGTATCAGTCCCTTACACAAAGAATTAAAATGTGAGCTGTTTCTATCACAAAATCTGAAATGAAGATTCTCATCCAGCAAGTTCTTTCAAGTTGTTTGCTTTCCTTCTCCCAATCTCCAGTTTCTTTTGAGGTAGACCAGAAAGCCAGGAGGATTTAATATTTACTGGAGGGTAAAATACCCAAACAAGGAAAACCCAAAAACCACAAAGCAAATAAACCAACAAAAACTCCTCACCCTCCCCAAAAATCAAGGAGAAGCCAAAATGACTGTCTTACTCACAATGGAAGTTTTTTCATCTAGAATTAGTACAGTTTGAATAAATGTTGTATTTCTCGATTTAAAAGCAACAAACAAAAAAGCATCTAAAACCCCAACCAAGACCTCAAACCCTAAAACAAATAAAGGAAAGAAACCCTTGAAAATTCAGTATCAGGACTTGCTGTATTTCTGCATAACTCAGGCTCAGCTTTGTCTGGGCAATCTCAGTTTAATAATATGAAATGATACTGATATAAAGAGAGAAACTATATTTTCAAGAATTTTTCAATGTTCCTCATTCTTATTTGTGATTAAATATGAGGGTAATCACAGGATTTTCCTATTTATGGCATTTTAAATATAATTTAGAAATATTAACAGAATTTTGCGTTTCCAATACATTCTTTTTTTCATTCTGTTCCTTTTTGGAAAGTATATATTTGAATTTATAGTATAATAAACCAGCATATATAAGCCCTCTTCTTTATTGTTTATGCTTAACTAATTACATGTTATACTGCTTTAATAGTGAGAAGAAGTAATGTATTTGTTTTGATGGTTTTTTGGAAAACTTAAATATCTGCAAATGAGAACATATTTCTGATTTGGTAAGGTGGAGTTTTAGTTAGAACTGTTCCAAGCTTTGTATTTGTGTCTCTTTTCTCTGTATCTTTCCACCCCAGAAGTACAAATGTATTGCTTTTATTATGTCTATTACCTCTTGAAGGTGAAGTATATATTAAGTATAAAATGTTGATGTTTTGAGCTATAAAATCATTACTGAATCATGGGGAAGGAGCATTAGATTGGAAGAGACTGTATCTATAGTGGCAGTGTCTTTAGGGCCCCAAAATACTTGTATTGAAACAAAATGACTGTTAAAATTTATCACTTCAGAAAAGTAAAAAATCTGAGCATAAATCTATTTTGAAATACTTACACTACCAAAACAGAATTTTCTTGAAAACAAATATTCCTGTTTAGACTGATTGAAAGGTAATGAAGAATAAATTGAAAGGGGTTTATTTACATTAAGGCAGAAGTTTTCTTCAAAGAACTTCCTATATTATATGGTTTTGTAGTGTTTTTTGATTTTGACCTATAAGGTCTAATATGCATAAAATTTGTGTCTGTGGTTAAAGTCTTTACTCAGGTATGCCTTTTAATTTTCTTTACAACCTGTAGAGCCATTCTTATTTTTTGTGGGAAGGATTTGATTTTCAAATCTTCAAAATCTATTTTGAGTAAAGCTTTTTTTTTGTCTTTTTCTGTGCTTTTCTTTATATGTATACATTTGTGTATGCTTCAAAATGTGCAGTTTCCCCTTTTTTTGTTGTTATGGTACTAGCAATAATAATCTTACTGATAAGATAAAAGACTGATGCTGCCTTTGTTACCTGCATATTACTCCATTTGTAGTGATAATCCATTCTATATCTATAAAGCAACAATATTGCCAAATTTCATTCGTGCTTCTGACTAGTTTTCTTTGTTGTTCAGCTATTGTGTCTCATTTTCATCTGAGCCACATTTCCAATTGTTCTGTGATTGACATGCTGGAGAGATTGACAGTTACCCCCTAGTGCATGCTGTCTGGAGATCCCACAAGCAATAATGGATTTTACACCAGAATTTAGCATCAAATATTGGCTTTCAGTGTCAAATGGGTTAAATTTAAATGCCAGTTAATTGTAGCCATTTTGAAATCACAGCCTTAAACAAAAGCATTTTTTGGATATCCATAAGTCTGAGTCCTGTGTACGCCATGCAACCCAAATGTTTCAAACGCAGCAGAAATGAACTACTGCATTTATGGCTGTTTCTGTTTCTTAATTTTGTGAGAGTATGAGGAAAGTTTTCAGTGTGGTAGGAATTCTTATTTTAGGTAAACCAAAAAGAGAACCAGTGCTGATCCTAATTTTGTGATTCAAATATGTCTTCTCAAAGCCTACATATCTGCTGTTAATGCTAGTCTTCCTGTAACTACAATTTTTTTTAAGCCACAACTCTACTTGAAAAAAACACCTTTTTCCAATCCTAAAACTATTAGCATGTGAGATGCTTTCTTCTGTTACGTTCCAGAAGCAAAAAGTTATGTAAACCTTTTAAAATTACTTCTGTGTGCAAGCATTTCCTGCATACAACTGGCAAAAAAACCCCCCCAAACTTTCTATTTCCTGTAACAAGTTAAAAAAAAACAAAAAACCAAAAAAATAGAGAGAGAGAGAGTGAGAGTAAGAAGAGGTGTTTTGGAAGGAGGTGGAACTTTACTGATCTTTTGTGGGAATTTGCCAGAGTTGTTCTTCAGGCATGCTGACCTGTATCTATGAGATGTCTCCAAACCACTACAAAGTTCTGCTCAGAGCTTGGTCAGGATTCCTGTTAAGTGCTTTCCAACCTCCTTCAAGTAGCTTTGAAAGGGTACACGCAGGTGTAACATGAGGAGCAACTATTGTATCTTTGCAGGGAGAATGGGATGATTTCTGCCATTAGAGTCAGCGGTAATAACTGCTTAGCTCAGATTTTTCAAGATTTCTTAAGGCGTCTTATTTCATGTTGATGATACCAGGTTTTGTTCAAATATAGTTTAAATGATAAAAAATATTTACTACCATTTTACAATACATTCTGCATTCAAATTTAAGTTACCCTTTGTCTGTACAAAGCTGTACTGTTAGTGTAATAGCACACCAAAAAGTTTTTGGTCAAGAAGAGTTAAGATTAGGTCTGTCTAATACTGTAATTAATTTTTATGTAATATAATAGACATTCTGCATGCTTGATAAATAACAATTTCTCTATTTCAGCATTTCTATTATGAGTTCCTTGTTTTTGAATGAGTATAGAAATCTCTTAAACTGGTGAGAGTAAGAAAACTCCATATTTCTTACTTTAGCAATCTGGTTGTTCATATTGGAAAGCTTTCAACAGAAATATATAATTACTCATTCATCAGATTTTGGAAAGGTATACATTATTGTGGTGTATGTGTGACAGGACTTCTAGCTTTACATGTACATTTGCTTTACAGATTTCAGTTTAGAATCTGATCCTTGGAGAAAAAAAAAAGTGTATTTTCAACATTTTAATAGCAATGTAGAAGTTGGTTTAAAAAAAAAGGAAAAAGGGGGAACAAGTTGACACATGCAGTTAATGTTACCTTAATGAGTTGACTTTAAGGTGATTGCTGCCTAGCCATTGCCTGTGTTTGTCCCCGCTCACACTACTCTAATTAAAAACATCTCTCCCTTGAACTTCCAGATTGCTGATTTGAGCAAAGTGGCTGCATGGTCTTTGCAAAGCTGTAGGTAGTTTCTCTAACCGTTTTGATTTTCAGGCTGTCGATGAGCATCATAGTCTATAATATCAACACTATTACATTTGAGCTTTTATTACACAAATTCTATGTTTTAGACTGAAAATTGCTGTAACTCAAGGAAACAAATAGATCTTAATTTTTTTTTCTTTTTGTGAGGTTAAGTGAGAAATTAAAACAGAGCCATTGCAATTACTTGTTTGTATAAGGATGCTAATGCCATTGCAACGTTTTCTTAAAGGATGCCAGACAATTATATGTAGAATATAAAGAAACAAAAATGAAGGCGAAAGAAGATGCCCTGGCTAAGGCTGAACTTGAAACACTTCAGAGTGAGTTTTTACCACTGTCTTAATAAACAAAGATGTAATACAATATACCTTCTACATTGAATGTATATGAACAAATACTTTTCTTATCTTCTAAAATACATGCTTTATATATTTCTCTCTGCTGTTAAGTTTAAATAAGCTTTTAATTTTGTGGCTAATTTTGCAGTAGGCTGCTGGTTTGTTCCTATAGAAACTTACAATTCAGGTGGTCAGTTAGACTGTAGCAAGAAGAACATACCTTGCTAGAAATGTTGCTTTATGGGAGGGGAAGATCTCAAATGTACTATACATTTTCAGAAGTGACCTCTTGGGTTTTTGAGCATTTTTGTATTCTTGTTGTTTGTAATTTTTTTTTTTTTAATAATGCATTTAATAATTCTTTTGTGCATATTGAGTTGATTTTTGTGATAGAAAGTGACAATAATTTGAATTTACAAAAGCATGGATGCAGATTTCAGAGATGGATTCATGCTATTGTTGAAATAAATGCTTTAAAGTTTTTATACTCTTATTAAAGACCAGAGAAGGCAATCAACATTTTCTTTAATAAAGTATTCAGAATAATTATAGGTGACTTTTCCTTTTCTTGTTTCAGTTATTTGCTTTTGACCATGATTAAACCTACCCTTTTCTGAAGACAATTTTAACCGTTTTTTGTCCGTGTTTGTATGTGCATGCTTGCATTATTTACTGTACTTAAGTGCATGCTTTTAAGTTCCTTTATTCTGACAAGTGCATTGAGTGCTTTGTGATAATTTACTACCTTGGAGTAAGCATAAGCTTTTAGGTACTTTAAAATACAACTGCATTATTTATATTTACAAAATAGCTTAGTTTTGTAAAATCAGCATAGAGATCCAGATCCAGTAATATTTCCCAACTTATCTGTAGCTGAATCTATTTTGGGAAAATGGGTAACATTCAGTATCTCAGTGAGCATCATGGAACCAGGCCAAATCTAGCAAAATAATGCATTTAATGCTTGTTAGGAAGGCCTGCCATTATGTTTGAGATACCTTCCACAAAATGGGCCCTTGAACAGGGTCTTGACTCAGGTTATTAAAAACTTGTTAAATTGTCAGATAGTAATGTCTTATCATTGTTCAAAATATCTGGCATGCATTCCTCATTGAAGTCTGTGAACTACTGTTTTAAAAGGACTAGTTTTTGAAAACAGAAGTGCAAATGGAAGTACAAAGTTATTAAAATCATAGTGTGCACATTCCTATGTGTCACTGAAAGGCCACGTGAACTTTTAAGTATTTCCCCACTGCCAGGTGTGTTGTGAGAGTCACTTCTTTTGTTGTTACCTCCAGTAGCAATTCCCACCCCTGAGAGGCACAAGTTTGGCGAGTTTGGCCTTCCAGGTCACCCCTGACCTCTCACAGAAGCACCACCCTGTCCCCTGTCACGCTGCTGGGTTCACCACGGCGTGGCTCCCATGTCTGCCAGGTGACCCAGTGTCACTCGTGTGAGCAGGGGCCAGTCCTCACCAGTCTCGCTGGCTGGCATCCTGCCCTCCCTTTCTAGGTTTGCTGGCAGGGAGCAAGGAGGATTGAGAATCACCACCTGTAATTAGCAGAGTTTGAGATTTGGCATGGAATTATTTGGTCAGCCGTAGCAGTGCTATAGCTGGGCAGCAGAATGAGCTGTCACTTACCTTTTTTTCTAATGAGACTCCCAAGAGAGGACCAAGAGATGCATCCATGTTACTGTAGGCAAAAAAAAAAAAAAGATGTCATTTTTTCCTGAAGCTTGCATGCAAAGCATCTGCTAAATTTGCTTATTTCGTTATGGTGCTCTGCATTGTTACATCACAATTAGCATAGAAAGGTTGTAAATCACCAAATGGGCATTTTGTTTGCCCCCATTCTTCTTAATTTTAGACACTATCCCTGGGATGCAAGGTCATAATAAAGGTTCCATCTATTTAATTGAGTAAACATATCTCATGCTGATTAGCAATAGCTGTTTTACAGTGCTTGTTTTTTCATGCCCTAATTGCTAGTTTGCCCCCTTGTCTGTCTGCTTTCCTGCCAAAACTGTGCAGTATTCTGTAGGCAGCTTGAACTAAAATCAGAGTAGGGTACTGGAGGAAAATAGAGTTTGCTAAACAGGAAAGAGAGGACAGTATTGAGATGTCATTAAAGTTCTATTCTTGGGAAAGAGTGTGAAAAAATAGTTTCTTGCTAAGTCAATATTATGCAGTTTTGATTTATTTTTCTGGCACTTTTGCAGCACTTCTCAGTCAATCCAAAACTGTCATTACTACCTTAATAAAATATAGCAACTTTACCTTACAAAAATAGAGCAACTTACAATGCAATCTTAGGTTTCTAGGAAGTACAGTTTTGTAGGAATTACAGAGAGCTGTGTATTTTAGGGACAGAAGTAGAAATGGTACAAATGGTTTATGTTACATTTTTTGATGCATTTTTCCCATTTAGATGTAAGAACACAAAGTTTTATTTTTAAATGGAAGTGCTTTAAATAATAAACTTTCTTCCAACTTCTCCCTCTCCTGTCGTGTCACGTGTGTGTGATCCTTGCATCATGGAATGGTTCTTTCACAGTGGATAGCCCTGTTCCTTGTAGTCATGGGATATAAAGTACAGCAGGTATTAGCTGCCCTGAATAGGCATTATTAAACTAAGATGACATAGGCATACAATCAGGACAGATCACTCAATTTTTAAATTTAAATTGCAAGGTTTGAGTAGTTATCAGGACAAACTCTAGCAACTCTCAGGCTGTTTTTGCATGGAATACTTCTTTCAATGATGTCAGTTTTGGGAGGAAACACATCTGTTTTTTCTTTCTTTATACTTAGCCTTAGGAGTTCTCTTACTTTCCTTTCTTCTTAGTTTGTTTTCCCTGATATTCAGTATGAAAACTTAGATTTATTTTTTAAATATGCCTTTTTTAAAAAAACCATGCCTGCTAGGTATTGCAGTTGAACTCTTCAGTGGCATCCCAGTTAAATAAAATATATTTACATTGTAGGTCCAGAGTTCTTGCCATGATGTAGAAGGCGTCTGGAACAATCTGTGGCAAGAAACTGTTTTGTTTCTAGTTATAAACCATGTTGAATAGTATGGGTTTTTCTGCTTTTTCCTTACCCCCATCACTCAAGCTTTAACTGAAGTATGAAATTTTGAGCCCTATGGCTGCTTGATGAGCTGCCTTTCTGTGTCGGGCTTTTATTAATGCCTCTCCATAGGGTCTCATAGCCCTCTTACACAAGTGCCTGCCACCAAACATCCAGAGCTGTAGTGAAACCTTTAATACATTTGATCAGGTTTGGTTAGGCTTGGTTGGTCGCCCTTTCCTGACAGCTTGGAATACAGCATGCTGCTTGGGTAGCTTTTTATATTGTTTCATGAAATCTAGGGATAGGAGACATCATTAGGTCTTTTATTACAATGGGTTTATTTCAGACTCTTACAGGTGAAAATCAGTGAAAAATACTGATTCTCCTGACTTTTCTTGACTTGTATCAGTGGTGCACTTCAGCTTTGTACTTCCTTGTTACTCAAGATACGACATTGATCAGTAAACCTTGAGATGCCTTCTGTTCTTTGTGATTTGTTCAGATAATTAATTTTGCTATTATATAGTTATCTCCTAATTTCAGTATGAATTTCTCCAGGTTTAACTTTCAGTTGTTCACTATTAGAGTGTCTGTGCCTAAAAAAAATTTATTTAACTGCAGGTTTTCTTAATATAAAGCCTTTCTTGAGCCCTTAATTTCTGTGGATCTCCTGTACTCGATTTAGTCTTGCAACATATCTAGAAGTATTGGGCCCTGGATTTGTATATAATGTTCTAAACTTTATCATCTTCTGATTATAAAATCATGTTTTTTCTGTTATTGCAGAATCACAGGTTACATTAGTTCCCATTTCTCTGATAGCTCATTTCAGATTGCTTGTCCACCATAACTGCAAGCCCTGATATCGGGGCTTGCCCAAAGGTTATCAGGTTCATAGGAAACTTTTGTGTGAAACTTTTAGGATATCAGGTTCCTTGCCCAAAGTCCCTTCTAAGTGCAGATGTGGCATAAGGTCCTTAACTGTGTAATTTTCAAAGCACTTTTGATTTGATCGGTCCCAGACTACCAGCCAGTCCATGTTCCTATTTCTCCTTGTGCTTTCCTCTTCAGTGTAAACCATTTGGACCGAATTTATGGAATCTAGCACTATACTGAAGGTTACTTTCTTTTTACTTCCAAATAATTGATAAATATCTTGGGTAATTGTGTTTAGTTTTTAGTATTAATCTCTGCCAAAATGCAGTGTTGACATGGCTGCTCAGTAATGATTTGCTGACAGGCAGGTTCAGAGAAAATTAATTCATGCAATGCATGCTTTTTTGGTTGGTATGGATGTGAATGTTCTGATCACTTAATCGTTACCTCTGAAGCCTAATTATGGCAAGCTATGTATCATCCATTTCACTGATTGTTTTGGCAGGCCTGCTGAAAGAATTTTGAACTTCTAAGATTGTGTATTTTTCCCAGTTGTTTCAATTAGGGTTGTATGGTACCTTTCCCCACAAAACTTGTTTTAGAGTTTATGGAAAATATTCCGCAAAAATACAGTGCATGAGGCTCATTTGAGAGAGGCATGCATGCTTCATTGTATCTGTGTTGGAAGGCAAATTAGCGTGCAAATATTGGAGCCTTGTTTCTAACCCTTTTGTATTTTGTGGAGTTTTGAGTTTTGGGAATGGTGAATCTTCAGAAAAAAAGATGAAGATCATCAAAAGCGGTAGCTTGTGGGACGTTTTTTATATCTGAGGGTGCATTCACCCCTGAGCATGTCTTTAGTCAGTTTGCTCAAAAATAAACTAGCTTGTACGTCCCAGTGCAGGCAATGTATATATCTGTCTTTAATTCTTCATACATTCATATAATCCCATTGACTTTGAGATAGAAATGTGTACTTTTTTTAAGCATGTGTGTGCTTGACCCGTATTTGCATTGATACTGAATATAATTTGCTCCATTTTTTCAATAGACTGTCAAAACCTTAGTGCAATTTTTTTCCAGGCTTCTGGGTTCTTTGTGTTCTGTCTGACTGTGTTACTGTAGGTGTAAGTGAATTTTTCTCTTGTCATGTTTTCAACAAATTTTGATGCTTACAGATGTGTTGGTTGTCTTTCATAGTCACATGGGTAAGTGAACTGTGTTGAAGAAAAGAGATCTCAGTGCTGTATCTTACTGATTTGCCAAAAGGATGTTTGCTGTCTACCTTTTTGTATGGTCATATTTCTTGCTTACTAATGCATGAGATAGCAGGCAGTTTTGTCCTTTTGATTTTCAAGATTTCACTGTCTTTTTTTGACTGTAATTTCTGTGAATTTTTGTTCATGCTTAAAGCTTAGAAGCCTTGCAGAGAGAGAGAGTGCTACAACTTGATGTGTTGAAATTTCTTTGCAGAAGTTCAGTGCTTAGTTTTGGTTTTATTTCTTCCTCTGTGAAACAGTTGCTTTTTTTTTTTGTGGAAAAATCCGCTGAGTTCTTTATGTTTAGATCAGCTAACGTTTAAATTCCATAAAAATTTT
>WAAG01029610.1:0-18295 GCA_013390105.1 Tichodroma muraria
CACAAGTTAGAAAAGACATTTCTTATTAGAGATTATTTGTGAGATCTTTCATTGCACTCAAGTTAGGAATTACTATTCTGCAAGAAACATATTATGTATGTAAGATCTATGGCATCATTGCTGCATTTTTTAATTCAGGCTTCTTAAACCAGTAAATGAAACTGAAAATCTTCCCAGGGGTTTCTTACTCATAATCAGTCATGATTTTTAAGTATATTTACTTTAGCTGATAAAGGATACTTTGGACATTGAAGTAATCACGGACAGATTTTCTTTCCTGCACAAAAAGAAATAAAATATAATCCAAACTAAATTATTTTCCTACCTTATCCTATTCTAGAGGAGCTAAAAAACTGATTCTGTGAAGTTCTGTGTCTTGGTAGATGAAATGAGCAAATAAAGGGATGAGAGAGAAACAGGTGATATATGTCCTACCCCAGTCCTTACTAACTGTAATGCTTCTAAAAGCAGACATTTCTCGGGTTGCTTTTGTGGAAAAACTTAATGATAAACAGATTTAGTGTGCTTTGTGTCCATTACATTTCTGTTGAGAGAGAACCCCAGAGCTGTGGGATCCTGAGGGAACAGGTGTGTATCGTTTGCATTTTAATTATCACCGCATTGGTTTGAGTTGTTTGGTAGGCTTTCATTTACATTGGAAAATGTGGTGGAAACTTCATTCTTCTTATACTCGGATGAGAAGGAAATCTGTGATTGCCCTTAGCACTGGCTTTTCAAGGTACCTATGGAAGGCAGAACTTACTGCAAATACCTGTGGAGGACTAAACTATCTAAGGTTGATAAGGAAGTTATTTAAAGCTAATGTGAGTAATGTGATGATGGGAGCTGTCGGTATAGATGCTTACTTAAGTTGGAAGTGGGGCATGGGATTTTAGGTTTTTTTATTGAAACAAAGGGGAAGGAAGATGACAAATATGCTAAACTTCAGTGTTTTACATTTTAATCAAATCCTGCTGCTAGAAAATGAGCATTTACTAAAATGCTCTCAAATGAAACTTAGGAATAATGATTTTTCTTAGTGTTTTTCCCAGTCTTTTTTTCCTGTTGATTAAATACATTTTTTTCAATATGATAGTGTGAATGCTGAAAAATTGCATGCATTTCAACCTGGAAAAATTGGTGTATTTTAAAGCAGTCAAGCACATTCAATATGTAGCATGCAGGTTTGTATTCAAGTTTGGTCGCAAATTGTGTTATTTTGTATGCCGTAGTTTTGCTGTGCAGCTTTGACATTACAAAATCATGAAATCAAGATTGTCTGTACAGTCTTGATCCTTCCTGTTATCAAAAGAGCAAATTATATTCTATATATACAAATATATACATTGCTTACATAATCTTCTGGTTGTCAAAGATTTGTGAAAAACATTTACATTAAGGATTTAATGTATGAGCTCCTGCTCTCACAAATAGACCTATAAGGCAGTTAATGGCATGAGTTTGTCCTTATTATGATTTCAAGACTAGGTTAAACATTCATCTATATGCATCATTCATCTACATACATCTTATACATCTACAATAAGGATGCAGAATGCATTCCTTGTTTTATTTTGAACTTCTGCAGCCTGGAGTCCCTTCATCTGTCCCTGGTACAGCTAACATAGGAAGGGGGTTTGTCTTCCTATAAAAGTATTGCACATTTATTGAAATACCTTTCATGGAATGGGATTAATACCTTAACCCAAATCAAAATCACAAAAGTCTATTGGAGTAAGAAGCAATATTCTTTCATTTTAAGCAAATGCTTATGAGCCAAAATAAATAGGCTTATCAAGCTTTATTTTTCATTTCCTGCCCAATTCTGTCTGGATTTTAGTCATTGAATTTTTGAAACATCATCCTCCAAAAAAATCGAACTGTATTTCTACATTTTCTTTTGTCCCAGTGCACACTAATCACTTTTCATAATGTTCTCATCACCTGTTTGATCTGCATGTTAATTAACTCTGTTGTTTGAATGTTCACTATCTCTACATCAGCATTTCAAGTTTTAACTTCATTACTGCTGAATGAAATGTTCCAGTTCCTTCATTTGACTACTCATCCAAAGATTCAACTCCGTAGAATTGGGAAAATATACCTTAGAATTTGATCTCCATAGGTAGGCCAAATATAAAAATTTCGAATATTAAACATACATTTGAGATGTATGTTTACATAGTTATGTTTACCTAGTTTAGGTGTGTGTGAGACAGATATTTTTCCTAGTGCTTTTCTCTTGTACTAGGATATTGCAGATTTTGGAGGATTTATTTTTGTTCTTCAAGTCGCGCTGCTCTGTGTCTGACTCTTATGTTAAATGCTGTCATTCAGACACTTGCCATGAATTATCCTTGTGCTGATACACATAAGTCATCTTAAATTTCAGTTGATCCATAGGAAGCAATTTTGGGCTTGATGAGGTGTCTAAGGGGTATTTAGCTTTGACTGTATGACGACACAGTGATGTTCAGATTTACACAGCCTGATACCTTCGTGCAGCGTGCCACGAGGTTTTTCTCATTAGGTTGCCTTACACAGCTGCAGGTGGTCAGGCTGTGTGGAAAGCAGTCAGGGTATTTAGATGCCGTAATACACAGATACAATACTGGGGAGGTTTAATACTGACTAGTTTTGAGGACCTGTGTTGGAAAATTTGGCCACAGCAAATCAGTTGGGTAAAACTGTGTTGCACTGATTTCAGTCTCTCTGCAGCTGAGCGTGCATCTGGGCCAACTATGAAGTAACTTCAATCAAATTTCTTTGAAAGTTCCTAGTATTTGATTTTTTTATTTAAATGATCCGTTAAAACAATTATCAGTGCAAACTGCTGTATTCTAAGGTCATAATATAATGCTTTTGATTTTGTCCCACACTTTGGGGTTTTTTCTTAGCAAAACTAAGGTCAACCATAAATAGTCCAATCTACATGATAATGTTGTAACATGAAACTAGGTAAAGTTTAGTATCCAGTACCATAAAGTATTTGGTTAGTTACAGAACATCCATAGAGTATAATGTATATACATGATTATGAAGGACCATGGCCTCTAAGTTTATTTGCATTATTTTTATTTGTTTATTTGAAGTACGTGAAAGCTTTTAGAGCTTTTGAATATGAACCTGTTGAGAAAACAAACAGATTGTGTCTCTTAATATGCAGTAAGATTTCTCTGTTGGGTGTGTGTGACAGCATTAGGGGTATTGGCAGTTGTGCTTAGGCAGACTTCTTTTAAGGTACAGACTAGATAGTTACTTGAGTTGAAATTCAGTGTGATCTGTGAGGGAACAGAAAAAGCAGCATCAGTCTCATCCCTAAAGTAATTCTCAAGCTGATAACTAAATATTGAATTGAATTTTGGAAGAAAATTAAACAAGCTTATTGAGTTTTACATTTTTTTCTGTCTTTAACACGGTAAAATCTTGAAAGATGACCAGAACTTCCAAGTTCTATTCCTCTGGTTTTACAAAGAGTTACTGTGTCAACCCTTAGGATGTAAGAAGTATGCTTATTTGGAGAGTGTTTGACTGTGAGTGTTCTGCAGCTGCTACACCACACATTGCATAGTCAAGCCTCAACTAAGCAGTGCTACAATGTTGATTGCAGCTTGTCAAGCATTGCAGGCTGCTCCTCTATACTTAATTGAAGTAGATATTTTCTAAAAGTATGGGTTTCCAGCAACACCACTAGATTTCAGAAGTTTCTATTGTATATAATTTTAAACTGTATTATTATACAGGAAAAGCCTTTCTTTAAATTGAATTTTGTTTTCTCAAATGGAGAAGTGAAATAATTTTGATTCCTTTTCAATATCATTTCTGAAAGGCTTCATTTTAGTGTACAATTTTACAGGCAGTTGAACAGTAATGTAGAGTAGGCTACCTTTTTATTTCTGACACTGTATTTTGTTAGACTTGTACTATAAAAACAGTTTGTGTTGAAGTAAGCAGTCATTTTTGTCATGATGTGCAACTACTGCCTTTTACATGTAGCTTTTTGTTTGATTATAAATTCTACATGGCAGGTACTTCTAGGTATAAAGGAACCTGTGCAAAATAGCACAATGCTGCATCAATTTTATTATATGATAGAATTAAAAAAAAAAAAATCCTCTTCCCAGTATTTCCATGTTTCTCTGTTGATACCTATTTACAACAAAATTGTCTGAAGTCAAAAGTGAGATTTTTGTTCACTGAAGGCATGGGAAATTTTCTGGAAGGAAATAGACCTGTGTGAAATAAAATTTGAAATATTTTTATTTGGCATTTATCACAATGAACTCTTTCCACAGCTATGTGGAAAATATATGTCCAAATATTTATCATCACAGTATCTTACCTTATTACATTTATCATCACTCTGGTATTTTCCTTCCTTGAGAATCATTACTTTTCCTTTTGTTTCACTTCTTTCCATCTCCATTTCTTTTAGTGTAGCTAACTCAGGGTTTTCAGAAGAGCATTAGTATGGCAACAACTGAATCAGTTGATGTGCTGTTTTCAACTACTCATCCTGATGCAGCTTTGTAACTGTTTGACACTCAGTACATTGAATTGAAAGTGACAAGCCTGCCAGTAATAAAAGTGGTATCTGTTGAGATCAAAAAGTGTTCTGTGTTTCTCTCAGGAAGCCATTTAAACTGCAATAGGACTGCATGATCCAGTGCTCTTGATGGCCTCCATCTGGGTACACACACTTGAATCAGAATGGTTTGGGTTGGAAGGGACCTTAAAGTTCATCTAGTTCCAACCCCCTGCCATGGGCAGGGACACCTTCCACTAGACCAGGTTGCTCAGAGCCCATCCAACAAAAAGCACCTTGAACGCTGCTGGGGATGGGGGATCCACAGCTCCTCTGGGCAACCTGTGCCAGTGCCTCCCCACCCTCACATTAGAGTTTATTCTTGGTATCTAGTATAAACCCACCCTCGTTGCATTTGAAACCATTACTCCTTGTTCTAGCACTACATGCCATTGTGAAAAGTCCCCCTCTAGCTCTTTTGTAAGCCCCTTTTAGGTATTGGAAGGTGCTAGAAGGTCTTCTCAGAGCCTTCTCTTCTTCAGGCTGAACAATCCCAGCTCTCTCACCAGTGTCTTTCCTTGTAGGAGAGCTGTTCCATTCCTTCTGATCATCTTTGTAGCCCTCCCTTGGACTTGTTCAAACAGGTCCCTGTCTTTCCTGTGCTGGGACCCCAGAGCTGGACACAGCACTGCAGGTGGGGTCTCACCAGAGCAGAGCAGAGGGGCAGAATAGAATCCCTTCCCTGGCCCTGCTGCCCACGCTGCTCTGGATGCAGCAAATCCAGAACAGGATTGGCTTTCTGGGCTGTGAGTGCCCATGGCTGGGTCACGTCCAGCCTCTCACCCACCAGCCCCCCCAAGTCCTTCTCAGCAGGGCTGCTCTGATCTGCTCATCCCCCAGCCTGTGCTGATACCAGGGGTTGCCCCAACCCAGGTGCAGCACCTTGCACCCGGTCATGTTAAACCTCACGGGGTTCCCATGGGCCCGTTTCTTGAGCTTATCCAGGTCCCTCTGGGTGACATCCCATCCTTCAGAAGTGTCAGCTTGTACCACTCAGCTTGGTGTCATCTGTAGACTTCCTGAGCATGTGTTCAATCACTTTGTCAATGTCATCGTCATCAAATTAAGAAAATATCTTAAACATTGTAGCAATGATTAAAGCTATTCTGGGACAAAACTTTTTTTGTGGTGTTTAGCAGAGCTAAAGCACATAACTCAGGAATAAGTTGTGCTGAACTGATTTTGATATGGAAGTTAAAGATGAAAAAACTTCAGTTTTCTAATGGAGAGGTTTTGAAGCAAATTGAACTAGCATGAACTAAGTATAAAATGACCATAACAACAGAGTTAAAACCAGTAAAAGAATAAAAGATCTGTTTTCTAAAGATAAAGCTATCATAGTTGTAGTACAATTTGCATAGTGGTCTTTTAGTGATCTCAGTGGAGCAGCCAGCTGAAGTGATTGCTTTTATCATGGCCAAAGCCCTCCTGTACGTTGGGGTTGGGTTTGTATTGTACTAATTCTCAGTGTATTGGTGTTCCATTGTCCTTTTAGTGGTAGGTTACAGCTTGCACTTCAGAAATTCTTTAAAAATCATTTACTCTTCCTGATCTCTTGCTTTTCTAGCTTAATCTTAGCCTACACAGCTCAGGATAAACTCTAATCAACAGTAGTAACATAAAATTAGTAACATAAAAATGACACTGAACTACTTTCAGGGCAGGGGTGAGTCAGTAAAGAGAAAACAAACTTCTGAAAGTGTTGTGCAGACAATGTCTGATGGCCTAGGGAAATGAAGTCTTCCTAACATTTGAAAACCAGGTTAGATGGCTTCTGTGAAGAGAAGGGAGTTGGAACTCGATGATCCATATGGATCCTTTCCAACTTGACATATTTTGTGATTCTGTAACTCAAAACAGAATTTCACAGAATGTGCCTGTCTTTTTGTGGAAGCCTCTTCGCAGCAAAAGAACAAATGGGTCCATTACCCAGGGGATGACTTCTCTGGTTTGCAGCACTGAATAAATAAGCCCACTTATGTGAGCCATCTCATTAAAGAAAACATATATTTCTGAAGTTTATTTATTTATATTTCTCTGCATAGTAAAAACTGAAGTCTGAAGAATTTACTCAATAAAATCTTGGGAATTTTAGACATCAGAACTCTGCCTCAGGCTGTTGTATCTTGTAATTTTTACTCTGTCCCATGGTTGTGTTGCTGAATTGATCTTTATTTCTTACAAGCATGGGTTAAGGAAAGGCATTATATATAGGCAAATTTTCATACAACTAACTTTATTGTTTAGCACAAATTGTTTTCCCTTTCTTATAAAGTTCTGGTACCTTCAGTGGTATCAATCAGCCCAGAGGGATGTGAGTGTTTGGTCAAGTGGCCTTCCCTGTGGCTGTGGCTTAAAAAGAGAAGTGGGATAGCCAGTTAATCTCTTTATTGATTTTGCTCTTTGCAAACAGGATATTTATGTTGCCAGTAAAGATAAACAGGCTAATTAGTAAATTGGGAGATGCTGAACGCTGTCCTCTCTAGAGGAGCCAGCTCAGCAAGCATTTTAGTTAGGGAGTGGTGCAGCTTTGGGGAAAAATTGATACAAAAACATTGAGCAAAACCAGCTAAGCACTATCTGCTCAATGATATTACTCTGACTAATTGACAGTGAAGTCTGAGTACTTAATGGGGAGACTTGTGATCTTACTTAAAATACTTTTGAATGTCATTTAGATACAATTCCAAGTAATTTTCAGATACATGCTATAATTAAGACCTTTCAAACATTCTACTGAGCAAGGGAGTGAATATGACTGGGGAGCTAGGTAATTCTGAGAAAAGAAAGCTGAAAATTATTGTCAAGTTCCCTTCAAGAATGTATGTAAAATATTGTCCTGGGGAGCAAAATGCTAAGGGATGTTGTTACCTGTCAGATTGTTACCAGTCTTTGCAACTTAGAAGCCATTTCTCCCTTGGAGAATGACTTTCTAAACTCAAACTAGGAAATAAGATGAAAAGAGAACTTGTCTCAGCTGTGGCCTATGGGATTTCATTTATCTTTGGATATGCTGTCCTCACAATAAGCTGGTAGAAGAAAATGGCCTAACTAGTTCAGCTGACTGATATGGGAAGTGTTTAAAGCAATGATGTGCACGCTTTCGTGTTTTAGCCACAAATGCAGCATATGGAAAGATTTGAATACTGAGCAGGAGGGAAATAATTCAGCTAAACATCTCCAGGTACATTTTATGTTTACACATTGCGGACATTTTGTTTGATTTTCTGGTGATAATTATTTTTAATGCCTATAAATAGACCAGCAAGATACTGGCTCTAGTGACAAACTGTGGTCCAGTGAATTCCCTGCTGTAGATTCTGTCCACGTGGAGAATTCACTGGGGAACTTACACATACTTCTGTGTGCTGTGTTTGTGGCACTCTGGAGATCACTCAACTGACAGAGGGCATTTAGATAGGATTTTATGCAAATTTAAGAGTGACAGGAAGTCTGATTACATTTCTGTAGCAGCATTACTTGTTGAAGAGCAACCTCTGCTTTCTCAGGGTAGGCAGGAAAGTACGATCAGCAGCATACAAAAGGTATGAGCTCATGTAAAAATGAGTGAAAACTGATCTTACCCATCTGCATTTCTAGGTTAGCATGAGAGAGCATTTCAAATTTGAATAGCTAAATACCATATTTAATGTATACTGACTGAAAAAAAAAAATTGATTGTAAGTCTCTTAAAATGAGGCCCAGCAGGACACTGCTGCAAAGTTGGGTTCCAACTTATTTTCAAGATACTTTTCTAATTTATTGATGAGGAAATACATTTTCCCTCAAGCATAGATAGATTGCTGTTCAGAGAGCCAATTGTACAGAGTTCTTTTAAGATACCACAAATTATAAGCAGATTGCAAGGAAGCATTTTGAAAATTGCAAGGTAGCAAAAGTATTCCTTGAGAATGTTTGAGAGTTTGAATGTTTTCATTGTATGTTGAAAACAGAAATAAATCAAATACTCAGGGCCATCAAAGTATAACTTTTGTGCTGGTTTGTATACCTGCATCCTAGTGCCTCTTTTTCTTTTCAATAAGGGTGAAACATTGCTTTGCTTTCAATTGTCTCTTAAAAAATTACTTCATAGCTGGAATTAGTCACTCCAGGCATTTTCTTTGCTACTGCTTCAAATAAGCATAAAAGCTAGAATATTAATGATGCCTGAGTGTTACTCATGATTTGTGGCTTGATAAGCTGATCCTCACAAAAGCTTTCAAGCTTCTGCCTTGTTTTTAAAGGATTGGAGAGAGGTTGCTGAGTGGTAGCAGCCTGTTGTGCTTTCTGAACTGCATTTGGTCAAAATTAGCATTTTTTTAATCTTTGTTTTGTTTCATCCACCCTTTCCATGTGTAATAACACCAAACTTTTAGTCTTGAGATACTGATGGAACTGTATGAGAATTCAGTCCTCTGTGGATTGATTATAATGACTGCACCAGACTGCAGAGTTAGAACTTCAAAGATTGCTTGTCATAATAAAGGCAGCTTTAAAGTGTTAGAGCAAAAATAAGGAAAAATTTATTGCATATTTAAATTAATTAAATCCTTGTGGTGTTACAGTTTTGGCATTATTGCTTTATTTTGGTTTTTTATGTGTTTTTTCATTCCTCTGGTTACTGAAGTACTACAACTCACTCTGAAGAGGAAGATGCTTAGAAATGGCTGTATGACCTGTTGGTATGGATATACTTGCTAAAGTCATGCCATGAGAAGGAGGGATGAATAAAACTTTGTCATTTTCTCTTTCTTCTCATTGAGGGACTTTCTTTTCTTTTTTACACTGTAATTATTGAGTGATTTGTCTCATCCAAAAAGAATCCCTTTTCTTGACAGTGTATGAAATACCTTGTGATAACAAAAGGGAGGGATAAAATCAGGATGTTCCTTAGCACAGAAACTGTTCTGCATTTCATTTATAATAGATCCTTCAAGGTCTTTGGGAAAGAATCTCATAGACCTGTTCCTAATCTCTCAACATTTGGTGCTGTTAAATACAGAATTTCTTCCTATACCTTTTGTTTTTTCATACAGTATCTGAAGTATTATTTTTATAATGAACTGTAATTCATATTATATAATGCATGCAAATTGCATAACCACATTTTATAAAATTAAAATACCATTAAAATACTATTTTGCTAATTAAGTCAATTACCCAGTAAACATACTGAATATTTCCATCCATGGGGTAAAACACTAAACTTTCTACTAATAACTTTAATAACTATTTATTAAAACAAATAGAGAGAATTACCACCAAAGTACAGGTATTTGTTCGTGACACTGAGAGAAAATTTTGACGTGCTGTGTTGTCTGACCATGTTAACAGTTCTCCAAATTCTCCATGGTGTTCAGCTATGCCTAACCTATAAAATAGGGGTTTTTTCTGTGACTTGATGTTTACGTTCAAGATGATCCAACCATCAGTTTGTGTTTATGCCCAGAAGCCAACAGTCAATACTGATCTACCTTATCATAAGCCCCCTTTTCCTTAAATCCAAATCCAGTGTAGTTTTTTGTCCTTTTATTTATGTTGGAAATTCTCCTAGTCTATTCTGATACCATTTGATGATACTGTTCTGTGAGTATTTTCATTGTTCCCTTTTCTTGTTTCTTTCATGACTTTTTTTCCAGAGGGAAACTAATTAAATTCTTGCTCATCTGATTTATAAACAGCAGTATTATCTCTTCTAATTGAAAAGACCGTGGCAATTTTGCGTTTCACTTGTTTCTTAAATTGATTCTTACACTGACAATGGGTAGATCAATATTCTAACTCCATGGTTATAATCACATTCTTAAATCAATATTTACAAAGCTCTTGGCAAGGAGTAAAGTGCTCCCTCCATTTAGGTTGAGAGTGAAACAGTGCTCCAACATTCACATCAGTGTTTTGGGAACACCAAAGTAATGTAAGATCTTTGCTATACTTACCCCTCAAGGTTAATTTTGTTTTACAAAATTACTCTAGATTTGAATATTACATTATAAATAACAGTGTGATCCAGAGCTAACAATGAAATCATTGCAGGATTTTTTTTGACAATAAAAAGTTAGGGGTTTGATGAATTTCAAACATACTGGAATTTACCTTTTTTCTTTGCTAGTTTACAAGTGTTTGGGGTTTTTTTTTAGCTAGTTCACAACTAATTGCAAATCAGTTTTTAGTAATATGAGGACCACAGACAGCAAATGTAAATAATTTCCACAATAGTATTCCAGTGAATTTTAATTAAGGTGAGTATTTGTATCAAAGTATTTAATTAAGGCAAGTATTTGTATCAAACTATGGAGGTAGTATTACATACTGTGAAGATTTTTTTTAATTGGCTTTATTAGTTGATATGGTGGCTGTAATGTCTGCTAGTTAAAAAATGGCATTATAATAGAGTAGTATCTTATGCTTGATATTTAGTATTGCCTTTTATTTTGCAGGAGTTCATACTGCTTTGTAAAGTATATTTACACATCATTTCACTGTCCACTTAAAAGTGTTATCAAAGGTAGTATTGGTATGGGGAAAAAAAAATGCCCTTAAAACAGAATGCAGAGCATTTGAGGATAGCCAGAAAAACGTTTCTGCTCACACAACACAAGCCCAGTTCCTTATTTAGAAAAAAATAATTGAAAGGTAATTTTGTCGGTGAAAACCCAGTATTTGGGACTTAAGCCTCAGTCCTTCGAGGAGCACATCCAACCAGAGTTCCCCTATTCCTGTGTAACTGCTGTAAGCACTAGGTCATTATTTCCCCTCTCCCATCGAGGTGAAAAGATGACGGTGAGCTCTTTGAAAATTACAGATAAAGGATAATGTGTGTTGGCACGGGCTTCTGATATGCAATCATATATTTGTGTTGGGTATTGGTTTTACTTGGGTCACCAAAAACTTAAGAAAGATCGCCTAAGAGGGTGCCCCTTCCCTTGGGCATGCCTAGCACGCAGCGAGCGTTCCCAGACCCGTGCGGGAAGCTGCAGCCCGCAGCGAGCACGGCTGATGGGACGCTGGGAGAGGACAGCGCTCCCGACACGGCCTGTGCCTGAATTTGCCTGTGCTGAGCTGCAGGCGAGTTCACCCACGTGATGAAGCAGGCTGCTCTCTTTGAACTTCGTTTTGTGAGGTGAAATACCAACAAATTAAGACTAAAAACATCTGCAGATGACTGCATTTTTTTGATGGATTTGGACTGCAGGCTATAATTCAGTACTTAATCTGCCTAAGCCTGTCAACACAGGGAGCTGAACCTCAACCAGCTACTGCACGTGATCCTCCCCAGGAAGCTAAGGCTCTTGGCAGCTTCTTGTTTCTATGTCATCAATCACCACAGCAGGCTTTAACTAGCCCGTTCCTGTGACACCAGCTGTTGCAAAGCATTATTTTGGAAATGCGCTGGTCATCCCACTGCAGTGTGATTGTTAGTGATTGTTATTTTTTAAGGGCATTAGTTTTTAATTTACTTTTGGTAGGTACATTGCAGCAAACTCGCAAGTTATTTATTACTATGTCAGTAATAATAGAGTTCATGCCATATGCTATAGCTGCTAATCATACCCAAAACCTCTGCTTTTCACAGCTCAAAATAAGTAGGCCAATGCAGTTGCTTAAAAACAACATGAGAATCCATGTATTTGCTTTTTGTGAAAAACTTTTAACATCATGTGATGTCAGAATGTGGCTTCCCATTTGAAAATGGCTAAAATTTCCCTGTGGAATAAAACATTTTGTCTTGTAAAGTACTTAGCACTGCTGTTACTTCAATAATATGATGTGTAGCCTGAAGTTATCTATAAGCAGGAATTAATATATTTTTAAGCCATTTTGCATAAAAGTACTGTGAAGCATCACTGTTTAAATATCAAATTTACCCAGTTTTGAATCAGGATTAAAAATCAATGATGTAAATTAATGTTTACTTAAATGTGGTGTCAGCTCACTTTCAACGTTGGTACTTTGTGATACAGGGACATATTTAGATATTAGTGTTGTAGTGAGCGCATTACCATTTTCTAGGTTTAAAGAACATAATTCATGTCATCTTAAGTGATCATCTAGTATTTTTATCAATTACAGGGAACTTTTACTTTGCTAGCTGTAGGATTTTTACCAGTCTCCAGGTAGAGCACAACCCATTATCAACTACTGTTTGGTCCATTGACGGTTTCTTTTACCGGTTTTCCCTCCATTCAGACACAAGAATATTGTGGCAGACTGTGTCAAGGACCTTTCTAAAGCTGAGGTATATGACATCTACTGCTGTCCTCTCATCCATAAATCCAGACATTGTATCAAAGAAGGCTATAAAGATGGTCAGACATGATTTCTCCTACATAAATCAATTCATTTTGTTACCCATTTCTCCTTCATGTGCCCTGAAATATGCTCCAAGATGACTTGCTCCATGATTTTTCCAAAGACCACAGTAAATATGACTTGCTTGTATTTCCCTGTATTATTCTTTTGGCCTTTCTTGACAACATTCGATTTCCTTTGTCACCAGGGATTTCCCCCAAATTCCATGACTTTTAAAACACAATACAGAGTGGTTAGAAGGACATTGGCCAGTTCTCTTTAACACTCTTGAATGCATCCCTTCATGTTCCATATGTCCTTATAGTTTGAGTTGTCTCAAATAATCCCTGATTCAGTCTTCATCTCCTGATGGAAATGATTCTTATTGAAGTCTTTCACTGATACCAGGGACTGGGGGGCTGACTGAGGCCAAGGCAGCACTGGATGCCTCAGCTTTTGCTGGGTGTGCTGTCACTAAATCCCACACTCCATCCAGGAGTAGGCTCACTCTCCTCCTTTCAGCCTTTTGTTATTGGTGTGGTTTTAAAAGCTTTTCTTATTGCCTGTAGCATCTCTTAAATGTATCTATTTAGTAGAGACCATCTTGCCTTTCCTGAGACCATCCAGACTTGTCCATGTGATGTTTCTAAATTTCTCTTTTGTAGTATATCCTCGCTTGAATCTCCTCTATGGTTTTTCTTAGTATAGAGCTCTGTCATGAATTCTCTCATTAAGCAAACTGGTCTGGTGCACTTCCTTGTTTGGAAATTCTGCAAATTAATGTGTTCCTGCTGGTAGAAGCTGTAGCACATATAAACAATCCCTCCCCTCCCCAAAAACATGGGTTAGAGACTTAGAAGTTTCTTTAAGGTTATTCAGAACAGAATTTCCTTGTTACGTTGTTTTTTTAATACTTGGTGAGAGGAGGGAGAGCTAACTTAGTCTATTACTTAGTATATTGTTTAGTCCTTAGATGGTGATTAGAGAAGATAATTTACCAGGCATGATTGTTACAATTTATGGCACCCTGACTGATTTTATTACTACAAAAAGATTCCAAAATAACAGATACTTTTTGTCATCTTAATCATCTGCTTCTTCAATTATCTTTATTAAAGAAATATAAAATATTATTATGAAACAGGAAAAGAAGCCTGAAGGATAAAGATAAGTAATTTTTACTATTCCTAAAGGTGTCTGTGGCAATGTTTATCCTTCATATTTATGTATTTATGGAGCAAAGTATATTAGCTTGAGATTAAAGCAAAGTATGTTCAATTTCATCTTCACCACATTATTTCTTGCTTTATGTAGTAATTGAAAGGTATATAATGAAAACTTTATTTTCAAGGGTAATGGCAAGACAAACTTTTTAATATAAAAATTTTAATACAAAATTATTTGAATGTATTATTTCTTTTGTTATGAGATGACAAAGTAGCAGTCATGTATCCCTGCTTACTTTCCTGTGGGATAGCTTGATATACACAGTGCATCCAAGAGAAAGATTAGGGAGTATGGAGTGGTGATTGTGAATATTGGAAAGTAAAACTCTTTAGCATCATTAGAAGAAGCAGGGCAAGCTCTTCAAGGCTTAACCACTCCTCCTGACTCTTTTCTTCACCTCTTCTCTCTGTAGCAAAAACAGTCTTGTCCTTGGATAAGCAAAGATTAATTTTTGCTTGTGTGGTTCAAAACCTTTTGGCCGTCTCAGAGCCACAGATAATTTCCAGAGAGTGAGACAAAGAGGAAAAAAGTTCAGTTGTGGTCTCATTTCTGGTGGGCCTGTAGAATCAAAAGGAGACTGACTGCTATTGGGAAGTGTCAGTACTCCTATTGTCTAGGATCACCCATTTGGTGCTCCATATTACTGAGTTTTGCTGTATGCTTTACATACATTTCTTAAATCCAGAAATGCATATTAACAGCTGGTTGTATTATTTCACTGAAGAATGTCTAAAAAGATGTGTATGATAAAGTATCAGCAGGAAAGCTTGAAGAAGTTTACTGCAGAGACAAATGAATAGATGAACTGCTTGAGATCTGACAGCCTGAAACAGGTGCCATTTCTGACCACATGGATTGTAGTTAACTAAATGGTCAAATACATTTACACCCAATCTGGTATGTGCTGTGCCAAGCACGTCTGCTTGCTGGATTTATGAAGATCACTTGGTACTGCAGCTCTGGACAAACTGCAGAATGAGGACATTCATTCCTTGGCCTCTCACAGCCTGTTTTTCTTGGTGTGTCACCATCCAAGGCGGGTGCTTAGTAAAAATACATTAATTCTGAAGATATGATGGGTACAGGCAGAACAGGATGAGGAGGCCAAGCAATTCATTATCTAACACTTGGACATTTAGCTCAGAGAGGGAAGTCAGGCTGGTTGGTCCCGAGGAGGAGAGTAGGGGAATAATTGCCTCATGGCTGTGTCACTGCTGCTTCATCCCTGTCCCTGTAAAGCTACACCTGCTCACACAGCCTCCTCCTGTATTGGATTGTTGTGACACTGGATTTTGCTTAAAATGGGTGCAGGTTGTGGAAGCTGAAATATGAACTAATTGCACTGCCTGAATTTTGGGGTTGTATGCAACACAGACAGTTTGAGGGGAGTGATTTTATTAGTGGGGCAAGGGGGGGAATGCTGCCTTGAAGCAGGTGTCTCATACCAGTGGTCTGTGGCAGTCCATTGCTCTTTGGTCTGATGTCATTCTTCATGTGTCTTTCTGTTTAAGGAATAAAAATAATAAAACCCCTTTTGGTAGCAATTTTGAAATCTTGGATGCAAAGTGCTGTAAATACTGAATTTATTTACATGTTTGAGAAAAGTGGAGGGCTCTGGGGAAGGCATGGATCTGCCCATTCCCTGAACAGGGCCCTGCTGTGTGTCAGGGCAGTGCCCTGCGTCACCTCTCCTCGTGAAGGATAAGGATATTGAAACCGTCTTCTCCTGTGTGAGTCTGGTCTTTCCTACTAACACAGGACAAGCAATCAAAAATGTGGTGGTGTAGTGTGAGGGCAAGTGATGTGAAGTATTTTGTGTTTCTGTCTCTCATGCTGTATGTTGCAGGAAGATAATGATGAATGAAATGAATATGTTATATTCATATGTTCATATTAGAACAATAGTGAACATATCATTCATTTTTTTAGAATGAAAAACTGCAGTGTTTTTCATTCTAAAGGGAACAAAGCCAAACTAGATGATGTGTATGGTTGTCTTGTGTGCAAGCTGTCGCTCTTTTTCTCTCCAATGTGCAAGTAGAATTTGTCACCTCATAGTATAACTGCAATCTGTCTTCTGCTTTGTTCCTTATCCCATTTAGTTTTGGTTTTGAGATTGAGTGTATTTAAAAGTATGCTTTGTAGAAAATTGGATTAAGAAAATTACTTTTTGTGAGAACTATCTAAATAGATTTAAAATAAAAAATTATGTGCTATATGTATCTTATAGTTTTAATGTCTCAACAGCTGAGACAGCCACCTAAACCCCTATGTTAATTATAATTTTTAGGGAAAAAAAAAAGTAAAATTCTAATTTGCAATTATATAATACCAGGATCTTTAACTAAAATCCTTCTTTTAAACTGCATGTGTCAACATGTAAATTATTCACAAATGTTCTTAAGTTATTTGCATTGGTTTATCTACAGTTTGGTGTCCACTGTGGAAGGCATTCTCTCAGCGAAGGCATTATTTTCTATTAATTTACATGAGCAACTTTTAATGGAAACATTAAATTTTGTTAGATTTTGACATTTATTTTTAAAAGATGAATAGTTTTAATTGTGGTGTAGGACTTGAGAAGATGTTGTTATCTTGACTTGCCAGTTGTCCAGCCTGCACATGTAAGCAAGCTCCTTGCAGCCAAACTGGCCGAGCCTTCTGGGGCAGTCCATATCAGAGAAATTTTTTTCCATTCGCACCTGAGATAAAGGAAAAAAAACAAACCCTGGGCAATGTGGAGGGGAGTGTTGCAGAAAAGGAGCTGGAAGAGGGAGTTGGAAGAAAATATGAAGGTGCTGCATTTAGGAAGGGGATCCAGGAAACACTGCAGTAGCGTGAAGGGAACAAGAGGATGCCAGATTGAGTGGCTGAGCAGTACTGCGGTAAAAAAAGATGGACAGAGAGTTCAGCCTGGGATATTAGATTAGGAAAGAGGATTCAGGCTGATATTTTTAATTGCTATTTTACCTACAGCAGAATTCTTTGCCAAACATTTAATTTAAGCATTTTTAACTCCAGGAAGGGACCCTTTCTCTGCCATATCATAGACATCTATGTGCTAAGAATACAGTGTTGTTTTGTGGTTTTGGAAAGTCATATGGATGTCAGACACCCATCTTTAATACATCAGTGTTGTAGTCTGCAATCTGGTCCTGGAAAGTGGTACAAGTAGAAAGTTTGGGGTATGCTGGCTTCCTGCAGGACAGGGGCCTCCTCAGCACTGTCACTGCCTTTGAAGAGAACTGGTTGTATGTCACTTGAGACAATTACTTTGCTTTTCAANTTTTTGTCAGTTATGTTTGAATACCTAGATAAAATCTGAAATCTGGTATTGTCAGGAAAATAATTTCTTTTAATGATTTCAGCGAAGAAATATTAAACAGCTTTATTATTGAGCAAAAGGAAAATATAGCAGAAATTATCATTACTATTAGCATTTTAAATTTTGAAACTGCTTTCTGGCTTCCTAAAGATACTTATAAATTAATTAAATCTTACTAGAAATATGGAAAAATGGCTTTTTAAATGATTAAAGTATCTTGACGAAGTCATAATACGCTTTGCTTTTGAGCTATCTATGGATAGGACCAAAGTTATATTCAATCTTTACTTAGATCCATAGATCCTAATTACAGCTGTGCCCATATTGCTCAAGGATTTAGCATGGCATATGCATTACTTTCTGATAGAAATAAAGTAGCTCAGTATTTAATTATTGGAGGAAGTATTGGAATATGGTAATTACCTGTTTGACTTCATCAGCAGGTATAATGCATTTAGGTTGGGTGGAAATGGCAAAACTTTGTTTTTCCACAGCAATTTCACTGGAATTACCTCCCAACAAGCAAGTCTGGCAAGAAATATGCTGATTCTGTAACAAAGAGAAAAAGTTGTAAAAGAAGCAGCACTACAAAATAATAAAATTTAAGAGTATCATCCCACTGGGGTGTTATGTCCCTTAAGAAAATCTAAACATTGTACTATAGCATTCCTCCCCTCAAAAAGTCTCAGCTGACACAAATGTGGGACTATATAGCTGAGAGAGGCTGGAGAAACCATAAGTTGTAGTTTTTGAGATTAGACTGCAGAATTTAAGGTAGAAACAATATGGTGCTACCTCTTGTTATCTCTGCAGAATGCTTGTTCATATGGCTCCTGCTCTTTTATTCAAGTTCGAAGACAATTTAA
>WAAG01029621.1:0-18041 GCA_013390105.1 Tichodroma muraria
CTTGATTCTTTCAATCCACCATACTGCATTCAGCACATAAGCATGCACTTATCTGTATACTGCTCATTATCTGTATATTGTTCATTTGTCTGCTATTTTACTTTTAAAATGTGCTTTAAACATTGGTCCATATAAGGTAATTTTCTTAAGAATATTATATACAAATGTTCATTTCAAAGTAGATATGTCCTCTTTATTCCCAGGTTGCAAAGACCTCTTATTTTAACAAGCATCGCAATAAATATTTATCTATGTGTCATGGGTGTTTATTACACCAGTTGTTTCTGAAAATGACTGAGGTTTTTCAATAACTATGTATGATATTCAATAACCCATATTTTTTTTCCCATGGGTTTCCTAGATCATGGTGTCTCTTTTTGTAAATTTTAGAGGGATTAGGTACATTTTGTATCTTATGGAGCATCAGCTAAACCTCAGTGCCTAGCAAACAAACCTTACCAGTTATATTCAACCCCCCCTTCACGTGGGCCAACAAAACTGATGTGGAAAAATCATCTTAACAGCATAATTGAACCAGTGTGAACTCAGGCTGGTTGGTATCATTATTGTAAAGCTGTTCCTGCCTGCTTACCACCAAGCTATGTGTCTTCTTACCACTTATTTCTTTATTTGAAATTTTTACACAACAGTAAGAGCTGGAAAACTCTCAAGTTGCATTTTGGAAGTACACTCTACACACGAAAGAGATTTGTGGTGCAGAGTCAATTCAGTAGGAACAATATTGAACTGTTGCTTACTGCACAAAACAGGGAGACATGAAGGCAGCATGCATAGCCTAACTTTGGGCAGCAGAGTCAGGCCAGTTCTCAGCAGAGAGAAATCATTCATTTCATAGGACCACAAAGCAGGCTCCTGCCCAAGGTGCTTTAACTGTCCTCTGGGGTAATACATCTTTTTCTACCAATTTGAGAAGAAGCCAAGGCTAACTAACAGATAGTTTACTACCTCAGTACATCATATAATGGGTCTAATTTTTATTCAGATCTTTACATCAGGTTGGAAGTGAAAAGCTATCAACAGCCATGCTTCCTAGAAGACATTTGCTTCTCTTTCTTCTGCTTGAATCTGAAAATCATTTCCACTCTTGTAATACCTGATGTGTGCAGGTTCCCCAGGACAGGCAAATCCACGTGTAAGCTGACTTTTTGTTTGTTTGTTTTGAATTAGAAAAAAACTTCCTTGAATCATTCTTCATAAACCAAACAGATGACATTAAAGGAAACAGTGGATAATCTCCTTTGGCTTAAAAAGGGTAATGAACAACTGCCAAAAGATTTTCACTGATAATACAAACTAATTTTAAACGGGCTGGCTGCACTCTTGCCTGCAGTGGTAGATTGGTTGGTGTTCACTGCTGTATACCTAACTTATGGACCACCTCCTGATGCTTAGAAGCTGCTCTTCATGGGAAATATATCTAGCTTACTTTATATCTATATATGCCTAAGAATCCTTAAATGAGATGCAATTCAGAGAGGCTTGTATCCACAGGGGTGGTTTAGAGAACTCCTCCAAAGTTTTCTGCAGCTCAGTTTTCTGACCCACCCTGTCAGATGCCCACCCTGCTTAGGTAATCTCTGCAGCCCTTCAGTATTGCCTCACCAACAGTCCTTCCTGTGCACCTGGAAGGTGCTTCCCACCTGCAGCCAAAAGCTGACTTACATCATCCAGCTCTCCACAGCCAGCCTGACAAGCCCCCAAACTGGCTCAGAGCTGGAGCTTGGAGATTCAGAGCAGCAGCACAGCTTTTGAGCAATCAAACCAAAAGCCAGGCAGCGTAAAGATACCCCTACAATGTCCTGCAGTTTAGGTGATCCAACCCACCAGGAAACGGGGATTTGTAAGCGATTTTTTTTTTCCATTGAGTTTTTATTTTAGTTTAAAATAGGCAAACAAAACTAAGAGTCTGCAAATCCACTGTGGTAAAATAATAATCTTATCACATAGCCAGTCCAGCTTGAAACTGACCTCCCACTGTTGTTTGGGTTTGATATTTTTGGGGTGTTTTAAAGACTCGAGACTCTACCCTTGACCTTCCTCCCCTCCACCTTAATATCTTTAAATATATCAGTAAAGATAGAAGAGAGTAAAATTTGAAATGTAAACTGAAAAATAAATTAATAAACAAAGAGAGTAATATCATGTTTCATCTACCACTCTAGTCCTGACCTGGTTAGCCTGTCCCCTGGCTAGCCAGAGCAACTGCCCAAGTATTCCAATATAGGGAAAAATCCCCTTGTGCATAAGGAATCCCTTCACAGACAAAATTTTGAAGATGGACTTTGTCATTTAAGGGAAGTCGAGACAGAAATTTGCATTTTTTAACTATTTCTAGTTTCTCTCTTCACAATGTCACCTTAAGACCCTTTCCTTTGCTTCAGTATCAGTCACCTTGAACAAGAAGCTGAAATACCAAATGATTGGAAAAAAACTGTTCTTGTGGTACTCCTGACCACACCAAATGCAAAGAGCACAAAGAGCTCATTTTCTTAAACCTTCCAAAGCCATTTCCACTCCAAAGAGCCATAGAAAAGCCCCAGATAAACATTCAGATCTTTGATTGTTTATGCAAACTGAACACTTCACAGGTTTTTGGAGACTAGCCCATCACTAAAAGGAATAAGAAAATCTTTCCATACCCAGAATCCAAGAGCTTTTGTCTCCTTCACGGCCATGATCAAATACCAGTTTTTTTCCCCTCTTATTTTCAGATTTCATCCAGTAGACAGAAAAACAGACAAGTGCACTATATGGTTCAGGTAAGTTTTCTTTTTAGAATTTAGAGATTAACATAAACAAAACCAAATTATAAGTGCAGCCCAAACAAGTCACAAAAAGGGCCCAATGCTATAGGTCAAATTCCATTCCTGCAACAATTTTACCCAAAACAGATGTATAACTTACCTTACAAAAACATGAGTCCCTATTTTGGCTGCTGGTTAAGAACCTCCTGTGCAGTCTATTCCTGTCAAGGGCAGAAGTAAGATTTCCAGACAAAAGAAAAAAAAAAAAGGTGACCCTCAGAAGCATACATGCAAAACTTATTAACTGACTCTAATTCTCTAAGTACACATGGACAGTGAACAATATTGATTTTAGGGATATTCAGTATTTTAAAGTAATTGGTTTTCCTCTAGCACAGCTCCCTATCCCCACTAGCCTCAAATGGAGAATGATGCAAAGATTCAAGCCCAGGATTATTTTTCCACAATGCCCTAGACCTTCTAGATGACTCTCAAATACTACCAGATCATACATGTGACTCAGAATACAGCAAAAGACATTTTAAAATTCTGATTCCTGCAAAAGTTACTGAGTGAAAACCTGACATTTCAAAAACTATAAACTGTGATAACCTATAATAGATAAAACTAAAAACAAACAAACAAAGAAAAACAAAACCAGCAAACAAGCAAGCAAGAAGGAGTTTATTATGAGTTTGTCTGCAAAGTATAATAGGATATCTTCCATCCCACCCTAGCCTCACATCATGAGCTCACTAAGAGGTGAGTTTCACTGACAGGTTTCACAAAAAAAATCCCCAAATCCACAACACAGGCGTGGCAGAGAGAATCTTCCCCCAAGGGGCAAATTCCTTCCTCTGGGCAGGGGCTGATAAAAGCATTAAGAGGCCCAAGAAACAGTTCTGTGCTGTGAGTGCTTTTGGTATATGATCCCAGGCTGGTCCAGAGGAAAGATCTAGAGTATCTCTGCAGGTCTGTTAATGTTTTTGTACCTCCACAAATACTCTCCCCATGGAAAGTGAAGACAGCAATTAACAGGAAATAGAGGGAGTGAAATGTACCACATGGATGCCTGTTAGCAAAGGTGCCAGATCTTGTCTCTTTCAGAAATTTATAAGGAGAAAATCCTGCATCACAACTAAGACCTCTGTTTTATCTCAATATTAGATAACCTGCTGTTAAGGGATAATGTGGCAAACCAAGGGATAATTTAGGCAAACCAAGTTGAAAGGCAGTTGTCCCAGCTCAATATGTATTGAACTGGAGAATAAAGATTCACTGAAGCATGAAAGGTATAGCATAAGACTAGCTATGAACCTAATTACTTGAGTAATTGAATGAGAATATACCCCACCCTAATTATAAGTCATAACATTTTTTAAGTAAACTAACTATAAGATGTCGATATATGATAATCAAAAATATGCAGCATAGCTCTTGGATTTTGTGGGATCAATACATCTCTTTTTAGTGGCATTCTAAATTGCTTCCTTTGTATGGGTTGCTGTATCATCCTCTAACAACCTCCACCTAGCCCCACTAAAGAAAAAGGAAATCTGAATCCACTGGTGTGCATGATCACTCTGCCAGAGCGGCACTTGGAACCCTCCTGTCCTCCCGAGGTGTGGCTCTTGCTGCAAATCCAAGTGCACTCAGGCATCCCGTGAGACAGGGTTCCTAGCCTCTTCCACGGGGTTCTCTGATCTCCCTTCAGGAAAGATCTTGCATCCCTGTTGTTGATGCTGACAGTGTAATTTCTGCTAAAGACAAGCTTTTGCTAGCTACAAACGAAATATTTTTAAAAAAAACTGCTACTCCTGTCCTGACTTTGTTCAAGGTCTATTACACACACACACAGCATCTTTACAGCCGTGCAGCACAACCACGCAGCTGGGACAAACCCTCCTCCAGAGCCTGGGCCGTCAGTTCAGACTTCTTCCCTTCTTCTTTCCCTCCTCAAGGTTTTGGTTTATGTTTACTTTATTTGTGAGTGCAAGAAGGAATAAGTAAGGGGAGGGTTTAGCCTTGATTGGTCTGAATCTGCAAGGGTCGGAGGTTTCAGATTTACTCCTAATCGATTTGAGCGTGCCGAGTTTCTTAAGGGACAAAATGCTTTCTCCAAGCGGAGCAAAAGCACAAGCCTGGTTCTCTCGAGTAACAAAGATTGCTTCTGAGCAGCTTTTCCCGAGGCACCGAGTGATGTAAAGGATGATTGGCAGAGTGCGTGGCTCTGAATAAATGAATAGCACGCATATGTTCTTTTTCCTTTTCCTCCCTCTCCTCCGAGAGGCTTCTCAGCCCCGTTTCGGAGCGCGCACTTGCAGAGCAGCACCTGCGTTTTGCTGGCTTCTTTCGGGAGGCCTGGCGGGCTGACACTCCCTTCCACGGCGGAGGGCTCTCCCGACGACCGCTCCGGTGGCAAAAAGCCATTTTTTGGGGGGCTCGTTTGCGGCGGGGGCCGGCGGGCGCCATCCGCACGGCCACACTGCCACCTGCCGGCACCGGCCGGGCGCCAACCGCTCCGCCCGGCCCACGGCGGGGGGGGAATTAAAAAAAAAATAAATGAAAGGGAAAATGAAGTTGCCCTTGCTGCTTTGAAAGGTGGAAAGCGTCGTAGTAGTATCCCGAAAGGAGACAGCTGTGCCCGCACAGCTGGCCGGGAGTTGTTTCTTTGCTGAAATTAAATAACAATAACCCGATTTGCTGACTGCGCCCAGCCCAGCTCCCCGCCTGTATCCAGCCCTAATGAGCTCCGACATTGGGTTCACACTGGCTTTAGCAAACAGACGGCTGCCAAAGAATCATTTCCAGTATTGTCAAAAGTGGTTGGAGACCCTATTTACTTTTTAAAGACAATTATTGATCTGCAGATGCACAGTGGCCGACCATTTCGTTTATCCCCTTGGCCACTAAGAACTGTGTCACAAGTTCCCAGTTTAATGGAATTAGATCGTTAGGCCAATTGCCAGTTCCACATGAGTTATTTTAACTTCTCTACTGCCACACTGCCCTTCCCATGCCACGACTTACTGATACTCCTGCAAAACCTGCCGGATCCTAGCACTGTTCTGGAGTAGTTAGTGGTGCCTTCTCAGACACCAGAAGTCCAGAGGTAATTGTCTGTCAGCTCATGGTCTTGTAACAATGATGCATGAATCAAGCCATCAGCCAAAAAAAAAATATAAAAAATAAAAACCAAACAAAAACAAAAACCAGAGGATCTCTCACCATCTCATTGCCACAGTCACATTCCAGACTCGTGCACAGAAGAACCATCATTTAAACAGAGCGCTCGAATTATCACTGAAAAAGCCATAGTTTGTAAATAGAATTCCATTTTAAGCATGTTAACTGATCTTGCTTCTTGTAAGCGTTTGTGTGAGGAAAGTAACCTCCACACAAGGGTTTACAGTAGACAAATTTGAGGCCCACTACTCCAGCTGGCAGATGAAAAAACAGAATGGAATTCCACAGTGAGTTGAATTCTTTTTTGTAAGGAAAAGGAAAATTCTACCTTCCTTTTGAGACGAATATTATAGAATAATACTATGTTTCTGGCCAAAATTTCTTAACAAAGAAACCAGTGAAAAAACATACAAAAAATTATTCTGACAGATCCAGTAGACCTTCAAGGCTTACAGAATATACAACTCATTACATTTAAGCTGTCAAATACAAGAATAACATCAATACCGTGTAATTCAGGTGACCAATCATGCAGCCAAAGTATCTTAGCATTCCATGTCAACAGGATAACAGCAGGGACAAATCAGATAATGATTCACAGGCTAAAATGTGCTTTATGTTTACAGTTAAGGCAGCAAAATGGGAAAAAAAAAATAGATAAAATAACCCTCCACAAAAATCTCCCCAGAAAAAATAATTGCAGGGAAAACATTCTAAACATTCTTCAACCAGCTTTAATATGACTTTTGTGGCTGTTCCCATGTCAGAAAGCAATGCTAGTGGTTCTGGTAAAGCACCTCCATCAGTGAAATGCTCACTGACTTCAGCCTATCATCCCTAGTCCCAGGGAAATCAGAACTAGCCATGCGCAAAAAAGATTGCCTTTTCTATATCAACTCCAGGTTCTTTACCCTCTACCCTCCATTCAGCACCTCCAGAACTGGACTTAGAGGGTATGAAGTTAGAGGAATTACATTTCCAACTCGTTCTGAAGATTCCTGAAACTCTATTAGACTCTCTACAGCAGTCCACCTAGCCCAGCAGCTCAATAAGCTATAATTAAAAAAAAAAACAAAAAAAAGCCACAAACAAACAAACAAACGTATGCAGATTTTTACTTGCCCTACTTGCTGAGTAGTAATGTAGTTTTTCAGAGAGGTTTTCTCTGCACTTCCAGGTTTTGGAACTCCTATGCAGTCACATCAAGGTAGCAGCCTTGGCCACAGCAGCTTCTCTGACTGCACACACATGGACTAAAGGGCTCACAATTATTACAGTAACATTTACTGCCCTCACAGCCATTCAATACTCTGGAGGCAAGCAAGCCAACCAGTTGAAATATCTTCTTACTGTAATCACATGAACTGAAATCACTTGAAAGTCATTAAAAAAAAAAAGAAAAAAAAGGTACAACTCAGAATTATTCACCACCACCATAATTGTTCAAAAATAAACTCTCTCTTCAGAAATTCTCACCATAACTTCTGCTGGTTAAATCCTATGGGGGTAATCAATATTTCTTATTAGCTTTTAACGTGCTACTCTTCAATTTCATGAGCTAACATCTGTGATTCTGAACTACTGATAGAAATAACTAGGATACAGAAGTAATTCCATGTATTTACAATAGCATATAGACATATTTACAATAATGTTCTGGGAGTTTCACCATCTGAATGTGAATTGGTATACAAACAGAATGTAATGAATACAGGGATCTCTTGAAGATCACTATATAAGAAAGTACCTAATAAATGGTAGACAAACCCTTGGCTTTCAGTCATGTGCCTGCTCTGAATCTCAAATCCATTTTGGTTACACAACATCAAAAATTATCTTTTTCTTGAGCAGGTTTAACAACAATGGTAAAACTACACGGATTTTTTTTTTTCTGTATGAGACTTTCACAAATAGTTCAAAGCATCTTTTTTTTTTTTCTATAAAACTGTCTCAAGTATTTGAAAGTAAAAGTCTCATTTCCATTCTATATATTTTAAATGAAGGAAAGGTTATTAATATTTTAAATTTACCAGAGTTATCCTATCTCTTCCAAGACTATAACATTTTGGAAAATGGACTATTTAGCAACTGATCTACATTCATTCTTGATTAAAAACTCAGTGAAAATAATCAGTGAACATTTTAATGAGAAAAGAATATGGGTCATTTTTGAAACCTGGATAACAAAAATAACTTTCTCCCAAAAAATAAAGGGGAACAATGGGTTTATCACTCAAGTTAACCAATTAGTTTGTTGGTTTTTTTCCAAATGGCTTCAGTAGAGGAAAGATTATATGTCAGAAAATCTGAGTACTATATTGTCAACATTTAACTGAACACCCCTATATCTTGTTAATTTCCCCAGTCATCTGAAATGATCTCATATTTCAGTTGACTGAATAAAATGTTTGTACTTAAGGTTCCATAAAATGTTTGGGCAATTTGAGTTTCTGCACTGCCCGCTGAAAATTTCACCAAAATATTTGCATTACAGAAATCAGCAAACAAACATTTTCAAGTCACAGAATACAAAATCATTACAGGGGCAGTACTCACTGCTGCGTGGGAAGTGGGGGTCCTCAGAAGTGGCCATCAGGGCACTTTGAGGCAACAGGTTCAAAATTATTGGTATAAAGGGAAAATTCCACGTCAGTTACTTTTCAAGGCCCAAACCTGCCATAATTCACCTAGACAACATCCCTACAGTACACACCCAATCAGTGGATGACACAGCCTGTTTGGGGCAGAGCTTCTGCTCTGGCTGCTCAAGACTGTTTCAGGGAACAGGAGGTCATCTGGAGATTCCCCTGTTCTTCACTTTAGACTGGAGATTCCCCTGTTCTTCACTTTAGACCCCTGACTGCCAGAACTGCAGAGACAAAGGAAAAAAGAACACGGAGCTCTCCTATGTTATAGATCAGGATTCTGAGAAAAAGGTGCCTTGCTACTAAAAGCAAGGTGTTCACATCATTTGCACCATTATTTTTATGAGGACTTAATTTGGCCCAGGTACTTGTTTTGGTCACTATTAGGTCAAATTGTACCTCACATCAGAAATATTTGATTGCTCTTTGTTATCTTCCTGTTTGAAGGGCATTGCAAAAATTAGCAGCAATTATTTTCATTCCATAACTATGAATGATTCTATAATAGATTCATAACAAAATTTAACACAGAAAATATTCCAAAGCACAGCTCATATCGAAAGTGATCAGTAGGAAACAACCATCACTAAACCTCACTAAACCTGACTTTTCTTTGCTAAGAGACATCGCAATGTGAACTTCCCTACAATGCAGTCCTTTTGAGAGCCTTCTAACATAAAGGTCTGCATGAAATTATTCTCCAGAACTAAAATTTAACAGGGCATGATGTTATAGACACTGTTGTTTTTAACAGTATAAAAATACATAAATAAATAAATCTACCCCACAGCTTGAAGAAACGCAGTGAATAGGAAAAAAGAAGTTTCATGATCTTGGAAGAACAGTATTTCTGCAGACATAATTAGACACTAAATTCACAATACATAGATATTAATAGCATTCATAGCTATATAAAAACATGGCACCCCTTGGAAATCAGCAAGATTTTGGCTTACACTCAAAGTCAGACCTCTAAATTCTTGTAACCAATCCAATTTACTCATTTACACCAGTCTGATTTTCTCATTTAAACCAGTGAAAAATCTGAAACCAATAATATTATAAAATTTGGAAGCAGAGATAATGTTATCTGGAGCACCACAAGTTCAGGTACTTGTTTTACAGGTTTCTTAGAGATTCACCCTGAAGTCATGAATGCTTCAGACTTGTTTTATTTTAAGAGATAAAATATTGATAACCACTCAGTTACAGAGGATAGACCAAAACCTGAACTCTGAAGACTTCCCCAAAAGCTAGAGGGAAATGAAAATAATTGATTTTAATCACAGATTTGTAATTGGTACTGTTGCTTATAGACTGTGGCTACTGGTACAGTTGGGCTACTACACACCTGAGACAGCATCCTCCCCCTTCCTAATGAAATATGTTGCCCTCGTCTGTGATTAAACTGCAGGTCCTCTCCCTTTTTTCACCATGGTCTTGGTCAAAAGTGTGCATCCTTACTGCACCTCGACTGAAGTGTGCATCCTTGCTTAGATTTCCCTTAGAAAACAGCCCAAGTGGTAGCTGAAGACAGATCATTGCAAGCTGTGGTAAATACGTTGGCCTGCATAATCAATGTATCTATCAAGATTAAAGCCACAACAACAGCTGTCCCTGCTGCAAAGCTTAGAAAGCTTTTTCTTTGAGTAACTCAATGAAACTAATGGGGTCTGGATTCCTATTAACTTGTGCTTTTTGGATCATCTAATGAAACCCAAAAGAACTTCGTAATGCATTTGTGATGCCTTTCTCTTGTGCAGATTCCCAAGAGTCCAGTGTGTGAGTTCAGCCTGCAGTCACTTTGTCAGCATAGCTGCTGGTATCCCTCTTCTTCCATACATTTCTGAAGCTCATGGACACGTCATTCCTTCAGAACTGCTCCTCTTCTGACAAATCTGTCTGAAGATTTCCAAGAGTTTGGACATCATGAGGATGGTCAGAAAGAAGAGTAAACAAAGGCAGAGACAGACACAATGACCAGTTCAGCCTCCTCCCTAGGAAACCAAGTTAAAAGAGAAAACATGCTTGAAGAATTATGTGCTGAGCTTGTTTCTGTCAAGTGGCTCTTAGTTTTAATGTAAAACACTAACTGAATTAAACCTACTTTGATTAAATACAACTAATTTTGAAATGTGTGTCGGAGCACTGCAGCGCTACTGAGCTCAGAGTTTTTAAGAGACTAATAAGAATGTACTGTATTTTTTCCCCAATCTATTTCAATTACACTTTTATAATGGTAGAAAAAGGCAAGATTAGTCTATTTTATCATGATTAAATCTTGATTAACATATTAAATAACCATTGTACACTAATTAACTCTATTAAATGCAATGCCCAATACATTGTTCTACTTCTGTGGACTTCCAATGAAAGAGTAACTATCATTAGTATGGTTATTTCTTATACAGTGTTTTTAGGATCTAACATAGAGCATCACTATGAACTAAATACCTTAAAGGATGACTTTGATAAGCTATTTGGGAAAACTTTATTTTGAAAGAAATTTGCAGATAAGCTACAATAGGAACAGAAAAGAATACATTGTTCTAGAGAGCATTTCCAAACATGTCCTACCTACCTATGCAATCTGAACACTGAGCACATAAAATTTAAATCTATACTCTTGTAAGGACAGCATGAAGCTGAATTTTAGATAAGCTTCCAGTTCAATTATGTGTGGTGACATTACAGTATTTTACAAGATGCACAGATGAAAAGCCATTACCAGGGATTTGTCACTATTTCACAACTGTGAACAACTCTAGGCAAGGTTTTTAAACAGCAGTTAAAAACTCCCTTGTGTCTACATCTTGAAGTAACTTTTTATTCCACTGGAAACACTTTAAACGTCTAGTTTCCTCTGTCATGAGCACTTACAGGAACTCAGACATCTGCAGCCTGATTTCCTTGTGTTGCAAACATCCTCTCAAAACACAGAATGAGAGCAGCCATCACCATAAGCCAACACATTTATGCCAGGTTTTCAGTCAACTCTTAAATACAGTTGGGGAGTTTTGTACACAAAAACATATGGACTGAACTGAAATGAATAAAAAATAGATTTTTGAAGTCTGCCTATCTGTTTTATGAGATGCTTCAAATGTGCAACGGGTGATGACACAAAGAGCTCAAACTCAGACTTGCCTAACTCAGGGCACTGAGCTGAGGCACCTCCACTTTCTTAAAGGTCACTGAAGGGACTCATGCACCTCCACACACCAATTTAGAGACAAGGTGTAAAAATAAAACAGCAGAAGGTCTTGTGAGAGAAATGAGCAATATTTCTTGCTGTGAGAGAAATGAGCAATAGTTGCATGTGTTACTTCCAATCAAAGGCACAATTGTACTTCAAGAAGCACAAATGTACAGATGGGATTTGTCCACCCCAGTACTGTGCCTTTTTCTACTTCACTTGGTTCAAATCCTACAATATAACAAAAGTACATTGCCAGGCAGCAAGTCAACTTCAGTTTGGTGTTATATAACACCTTTCCAGATAATTGTATCCACACAAGGGAAGCTTAATGATGAGCAGAAGCCATCACTGTGTCAGGAAGCTGCAAGGTTCTGCCCTTTAGGCACAATGGGTCAGGAGCCGGGGCTGATAACACAGGAAGCAACATAGGGTTTCACCAGGCAGGTGGCATGTGCCATTGTCCTCAGGTAAAGCAAGGGCCAGGGATGGTGGCCAGGTTCAAAAAGGAGATGATGAGGTAATTTGAGGTGATGAGGCAGGTCTGAGGTCTAGCTGGGAAGTCAGATCAAGTCCTGTGGAGTAACCAGGGCTAGACAAAGCCCTGTATTCTCTGGGAAAGGTCCACAGTGACCTTAAGTCAGGTCCAAGGTCAGAAAAAGAAATCAGTCCATGGGTCTCGGTTCAGATCAACAGGGCCCTTGGCCAGACACAGACACAGCTGTGGCTGACCTGGGGAAAGACACAGTCATAGCTCAGGCAGACACTGAAGATCCAGGGCTGCGGAGCCCACAGGTAGAGGATGTGGTGTGAAAACCCAAATGACAGTATTTCACATTGTTGGTAGGACAGCATTGAGTTTCTCCCAAGGTATGATGCACCAGACATCATCTGCCAGTCTCCTTCTCCATCTGCCCAGAGTTCAAGAGAGGTGCCAAGAGCAGGCAGGCTGCCCATGCCTTAAAGCAGAGGCTTGCTCTCAACAAAAGTCCTGGACCCCCAAAATTCCCAACCAGCACCAGCACAGCTCTGCCATGTCACCTGGGTGCATCCAAGAGGAGGGTCTCCCCCTTGTCACACCACCACATACCCCTGTGCTCACCCTGGGACCAGATGCCTGCACTCCTTTCCTCCCTTCACGTGGTGCAGGAAAAGCTGTTGCACACATTGGGACTCCAGGACACTGAGAGGTTCTGCCTGTGTGGGATGCAATTAGGTTGAATATTTTCATACAGCTCCACAGAAATGTAAATGTCAGCAACAAATATCTTTGTCAGACTTCCAAAGAATGAACAATGTACTCACTCACAGACAAAAGGGATTGTTTCTGAACATGATCTCTGCCTTCAGGCTGTAGGACAATGCCTTTTTAGTGGTCTCCATCAAACTTTGTTTGAAATTGTGTTAGTAACTGGCAGAATTTTTTAATTAGACCACCAAATGGCAACCTTAATGCACAGGATATACAGTCATTGGCTTTTACTTTGAATTTCTTTTATTGTCTAGAGTGAAAGGATCAGCAAGAAGAGGAACTGGTTACTACAAAAGCATGATAACTGCTTCAATCCCTAGCTATAAACATACAGTAATTAATCAATTAATGCAGATCACATATGTCAAGGAAAAGACAGAGTATATAGGATGAAGTCAGCATAGTCTTTTTGCATAGTTTTATGAATGATCTAATGTTGTAACTCACTCAAGACACTTCATATTTACAGTAACACTTAAGCAGACAGTAGAATCAGAATTAAAGAGCTGATCCATATTAATAAAATTTTTTTGAAAAAAGAAGTGATTGTTTCTGGTGAACTTAAGAGATTTTGATATTCATTGTGGAATAAAAATGTATCATGACTTTCCACAGTCAGAGCTGTATCAAAAAAGTAAGAGCCCTATTCAGCAAGAGCCCTTAAAAACTAATTATGTATTCATGCCCATGTAACTTTAGCACATGCTTGCAATTAGCCATTACCTTGAATTCATTTGAGAATAAGAAACAAATTCCTCTGAATTTAAGAAAAAGTTAAAATGGTCACAAACACTTTTGATCTCTTAATACTCTATTTTAAAATGAGCTTTTTCATAAAGGGCATTTTCAGGACTAATTAACTACTACTTCTGAAAGGGAAGTACTTTCAGACCCTCTGATGAACTATTTAATGCATTAATATTCCCTGCCATCCTTTGCATTTCCAGTACACAAGTCTTCCTTATTTCTTCATCAGAATGTTTGTGCATATATGTATATATATGCACATTATACAAATAAATTTATTATTTTCTGCAGCTGTAAAAACTTCAAGAAAATTTATCTCAGCTCAGAAGCCTTTCTTTTTAATTCTCTCATTCTTTACACATATTTATTAATGTTTCAACTCACAATCTGGGAGAAAAAAGAAAAAAAAAGATATTTAGAAATTAATTTTAAGAGGAAGTTATTCATGGGAATTCTGAGGGCATAAACCCCCTTTTGATAACAGCTTATGTTCTATATGAAAGTGCATTCACCACCTAAGCTCCCTTATCCACAAGCTTAAATCACATGCCCATGGAAAGAAATTATTTGATTCCTTGAAAACAATTCAACTGAATCAATTTCTAGTTATCTTTGGTCATGTTCTTTAAATTAAAAGAAACAAAAAATTTTATTATTCTATAACTGGCTTTTCATCTGAAGAAAGTATCACGCATTTATAATTTTGAACACTGCTTAACTTCATATTTTTATCTGAAGACTTCCCCTGATGTTGTGTGTAGTTGTGTGGCATTGATTTCAGAATAAGCTTCTAAGTCAAGGTGTGATCAGTTATATAGACAGGCTCACTGCACTTTCTTATATCTGAAATATCCCTGGAGGCTTTTACTATTTCTCAATGTCATAGATTTTAATCTTTATGGAGTGAAATCCAAAATTACCAAATACAAAGTAACTCTCACTTCAAGTACAGTGCATGGTAATCACAAGAGCCCCATAATCCAAAACACACGATGCATGTAGAGACTAGTCCACAGTCTGTTGAGGTCAAATTGCATCCTAAGTTATATTATTCCAAGATCATGCGTTCATTAGTTTGTTAGGAATCTCTTCTCAAAATTCCTTCTTAGAAGGAAGAAGCATATATTCCCCAACAACAAGAAGATAATTAGATCTCAAACATATTTAATATTCATGTGTAATATTTCTTTAGAAGCCATAATAATGCAAAATAAATCCCTCATATATGATGAAGCCAAATCAATGTGTTAATGTCTCTGAATGCAATCTTAAGTGAAATCTTTATGCTTTTAATAGCAAAAGAGGAATTAAGACCTGCTTAGGCTGGAAGAACAAATGTTGACTAAAATGTAGGTAAGCATTTTAGTACAAAACTTGTAAACTTGTGTCTTCTGGACACTCATGTAGTTCAAACTGACTCAAAGTTTTGTGATTTAACGCATTTCTGCAGGAATAAGGTTAAATTATTAACCTGGAGTTAGCTGCAAAGCACATGCACCTGTGCAATTTGACCCTAATCACACTGCTTTTGGACCAGAACTAGGTCATAACTTGCTCACGCCATCACAGACAATAACTGAAAATAAAAAGTTTAAAAAGCCCTAAATTCATAATAACAATAAGAAGGTTAAAACTTGTTGAATTTTCCAGAATTTGTGAGGTAGGGTGAGACAGGGAGAGACAGGAGCTTCAATAAATGTCAATGGATTAATATGTAAAGTTAAATATGTGCTGCTAAACCACAGGATTGGAATTCAGGTCTGGGTTTCATTGCTGCCTGTGTACTCTCAGGGAATTTGGACAGTTTTCTAATTAATTTCTGAACATTTGTAGCATAAAACAAGCATCAGTAAATTATGCTTAGAGTATTTGGAACACTTCCAACCTCATTTTCTTCTCCTCTCCCTCTTCTTTCACTAGAAGAGGAAGATGCAGTTAAAATCACACAACAAAAATATTTCTTTACAGAACACTTGCAGCAATTACCATTTTTATAAACCTTATTCTTTTATGCTTGGGGTTTGTCCTCAGCTGATCTTGTTTCAGGTCAAGAAGTGACCCAATAAATGCAAGAAGCAGATACTCTAGGCTTCCTGCTTAAGTACAGTTCATTATAAAGCATGTTAACAGTAAAGTCTCTCAAGAGCACTTATGAGACAGAGAAACACTTAAAGGAATTATTCATACACTTGTTTACATTAGTATTTATAGCATTACCTTTAAAATGATCACCATATAAAATCCAACGTACCTATAAAATGTTACACCGAAAGCAAACCAATCAAATAAATAATGCAGGACTATTTCAGACTATCTACTTGCACTGAGTCACAACCCTACTAAGGTCTGTCAAGTTTAATTCAGGACTTAGGTGAAAGGTCTTGGTAAGAGTCTCATTCAAAGTCCACATTGCATGGCTCACAACATGTTGACAAGACATCTCTGTTCACAGCGCCACAGGGAGAAAGGTCAGGGTTGTCCTGCTGTGGGTCCCAAACCCAACAGTTTACTCAAATGACCCATTTTATTTCCTGATTTGAGAGCTAAGGGGCAGCACCAGGTCCTTTCTAAAAAATTTCTTCATCTAATTGTCAGGTATTTCATTAAGAAAAACACTACCAAGACAAACTCTTCTCCCACAACTCATTGTGGTGGCTTCCTTTCTAAAACTCAGAGGTCATCTGCCCCAGCAGCCAAAATTATATACAGTGCTGCAGTACAAAGCAAAGGCTGAGGCAGTGAAGTCAAAAAACCAGACCCATCTACCACAACAACACTTGTTTCAATTCCACCTCTGTATTAAACATCATCTTTACTATGGTCTAATGCTGCCTTCATAACACACCTCCCACACAGCAGGCAACCCCTTTCACTAGCTCAGTTACCAGGCTCAGTGTACAGACCCTGTAAAAGTCATTACGGCAATGTAATTTCTAGTACTTGCATTCTCACTATGGCAAAATCTCACAGGGATCAGACCCACTTATGGTCTTAACTAAAACTAGCCATCTGACTTAATTAACATTTAGAATTCATCAAACCTTGCAGGGCTCATACTGGGCTCTGGGGCAGCTTGGCAGTGCTCACATTGGGCTCCTGCTGGGTCTATGTCTCTGGTAGCAGTGTTTTTCCACCAGATGACACACTTGATGTTAAAGCATAAGAAGAATGAAACTTAAAAAAAAAAAATCAGTTTCACAGTATCTCTGCATCACACAATACACCACACAACACAGGGAGAACAGGAGGCAGAAATAGTAAGAGCAGCAGGAACTAAGAGAAACTCACTGCCCTTATATATTTGCTCCATAAGTTGTAACCCAACAACAGTTGTGTCATTGTTAAATACTTTTCTGTGCAATACAAACTGTGAATGTATTTTTGTTTCTCCCAATGTATTCACATTGATATTAAAAGCATCATAAAGATTTGTTTCTCTGAAGGTACCACAGATGATGGAAAGGTTTCCCAAAACTGGTGGTCATGTCAACAGGGAAACAGACTTCCATTTGGGCCATCCAAAACATTTAAATTTTTCAAGGCCAAAGTTCTACGCTCAGAGCATCAAACACTGATGGACAGACAGCTGCTGCTCATGGTCTTGGCTGCTTCAGGTGGGTCTGGAGCAGACTATGAAACTAGATCTCTTTATAACATCTTTTCTCTTCATAACCTCATGGCACATAGACTTCACACAAGACTTTCTTTGCTTTACATTTCTTCCTTCTTTGTGCCCAAGTGGCAAGTTACCAAGTAATACTCAAGTAACCACCAGAGACACAGCATCCTTTCAATGACCTTAATGTGTGAAGGCTTGATTAATTAGACTTTATGAAGTGTTTTATTTTTCTGCTTTATGTGAAAATGCAGTTGAATGTAAAAAACCCGTTCATTAAGAACTAACATGAGATTAAGTACTTCCAAAATGTTTAAACAAATTGAGAAAAGAAAATGTCAGCTGTATAAATATGCTTTTAAAAAGTGCAATATAAAGTCAAACTTCAAACATTTAGCATGAATTTCCACTACAGTTTGAGTTTTTACCTTCTTGAATCTTTAAAAATCATTTTGTAGTTTGATGTTCTCTGCTCCTCAGGGAAATATTATATTATTATTATTATTATTATTATTATTATTATTATTATACCAACATGGACTGGATTTTTCTCAGTTCAACAGATATCCATCAATGAAAGGACTTAAAGACAAATGAAGCAAGAAGTTATAGAGCAGATTAACAGAATTAAAGG
>WAAG01029624.1:5773-21043 GCA_013390105.1 Tichodroma muraria
AAAAAAAAAAAAGAGCCCTACCATGTCAATCATATCCTTCTCAAATATTATTATTCTATTTTTTTTTTTAATTACATGGACTGTTTTTCTTTCCCAGTTGCAGGTCAAAGGAACTAGCCAGAAGGGATTTTAATTTAACATCTCAGATAGAAGCTGGCATCAAACCAGCAGTCTGAATCAGCAAAGTGTTAAAGGAAAAGCTTCAATGCTTTCCAGAAACAGGAGAGGCTTAAGCAGATGTTTAAAGCTAAATATGTCTGTATGGGCTTTGCTGCGTTTGAGAGCAGGAAAACACAGAAATATAAGCCCTGGGCTTCTATCTCCATCTTGACAGGGGTGTTTTGGTCCTGAGAGGAGCATTACCTACTGAGTTCAGCATTTTACTGGCCAATCCAATAGGAACACTGAATGCCTGCGTAAATGTCCATCCCATAGGTTGCACTATGGAGGTATGACAGTCATGCAAAAAGTGAAAGGAGACTTTTCTACCCAACATTCAAAACGTTAATGGGACAGTTTTCAATATGAGAAAGGAGGACACCAGGAGAATCTGAGATTACCTACGTCATCTCAGAAAGAATAAAATGTTTCTTTAATACTTTTTAGTGTTGTGATCGTTATGTGATTATGTAGGTCGGTTCTAATAGAGGCGTGGTGAAAAAAATGGCAGCTTTCTTAAATGAATTTTCTAGAAAAATTGTTGTTAGATGCAACAGGTGTTAAGGATCATCCCATTTTTGCTGAAAACAGAAAAAGAATCCTCTGTTTTATGAGACATACATCAGAATCAGGGGAGGAGAACTGGAGAATGAACCAGATATTCATTTGATGCAGATCAACAGTTAGACACATTCAGTGGTCTTACATAAGCTAAGAAAGGAGCTTGCTATCTTGAGGCACATGGATCAGTACTGTCAGTTGTCATCACCCCAGGTCATCACTCTTCCTCTAAAATCGAAATAACTAAATGCTTTATGCATTCTAGAGGGATTTGCTGGAGGAGGAAACTTTTCCTCTAATAGTAAATGATACCCCTGAAAAACTGGGTAATTAATCAAGCTTGTATAGCTGTGATTCTGTATCATAATAAGATTTATCAATCACAGGGTGTGCTGTGATGGAGACAGGTAAAAGAAATTAATTACTGACCTGTGCATATTAGGAAGTTTTGGCATGCTGTGTTTGGTGGTGTGTTGGGTGGGGAACCTTGTCACACATCATCTAGTGGAAAATGAAAAAAAATAGCCCCATAGGAAAAAAAATAAATAAAATTGGGCTGTAGAGAGGAACAAGATCTAAAAGAAGACTTTTTTTTCTTGGCTATAGAGAGTGATGTAGGATGGACCAAATTGTTTAATAAAATGTGACGTTTTCAGACTTAGGTCTTAGTAACTAAGAACATAAATTATCAGTATTTCCTAATCTTCCAGTAATTAATGGCATTTTAGATGGTAGGTCTTGGAGAAGCATTTCCTGGAAAAATATAGTGGGTTTTTTAATGAAATATTTGGTGATATGAGAAATTTGAAAAAATTGCTATGAAGAATGAAAGTGAATAGCAACAAGGTAAAGATTTTAGCACCATAATTGTTTTAAAATTAAGAGAGGTAAGATATAAAGAAAACCAGAGGCAATACTTCAGTACTTACTGAAGTAAATGCTGATTTACTTCATCAAAAACTTATTAAATTAAAAAAGATTTACCATGAAGAAAAAGGAGCTTTTCAGGTAACAAACATAAAAAACATACCCAGGTTTAGCAATCCGGTGCACACTTAGCACACTTTAGAAAGTGCAAAGTTGTACCATGGGAACATATAGCAAAAATAACAGTAGCATAAGGTATTCTCCTGCTGCCAGATCTTCTAAGCAAATAGGAACTCCATTTTGCACCAGCTGCAGCATCCAAGTGGTCTACAAATGTGCCATATGGTCTGCAACACATAGATTGGTGCTCTAATACTATGGCTGCCCCCCACTGCACCCAAGTATGTAGGACATATGCTACACTCCATTACTTAATTGTGCATTACCTTGCATCTGTAGGCATTAATTCACAAATTTCTGATACTTTTTCCTCAATTTAAAGGGTTAAACTTTCTGAATTTTCTGTGGAAACACATTTGGATTCCAGTTTAACATTGCAATGAATCAAATCTTAGTTGCACGGCTTGTGCTGTTTTTATTGAATTAGACATGCGAATCCATAAGCAGGTTTCTTTGCTGTGGCTGTTATGTTATGCTAAGATCTGTTTTGGGATGGAGTAGAAATGTCTTAGTGGAATTAACAGAAGTTTTCAAGGGGATTACACATGCATCAAAGACAAGAAAGAGTGAAACACTAGAACACTGAAGTTCAACATGCAAGTTCAGTAGGCAATACTTAGGTTAGGGTAGTTTGTACATCAGGCTAATCTTTAGTATCACACATTAATAAATATAATAAATATTTATATCATATAATGAAAATCATATGATCATATAATAAAAATGATTTGGTGAAAAGTTGTTGAAATCAACGAAAGTAGAAAAGAAGAATTGCTTTTTGACTAAAGATTCCACGATCCTCTATATTGTTCATAATTTTGCTGATTGGTGAACTCATCATGTTGAGATTTTTTTAAAGTAGTAGAGTAATTGCAGCCAGGCCTAAATTTTTTAGATATTATCTTTTAGGTATTAATGGATTGTTCATAATTATGCAATTTTCCCTTCTTCCAAAACATATACCAGTAAAATGTTTGATTGTTTTTCAGTGTATTTTAGTCCCAAAGATTTAAAATTTCATGAGATATTGGACGTCATTTTCTTCTGAATATTGAAATGTTTGATTTTTTTAAAGGAAACCTTTAATCCACAGAGTTAAAGTTTTTGAGGCTACATAGTTCTTATTTTCACATATTTTGTGTACAGGAAAAATCAGCCTGTGAGTTCCATAAGTCCTTGATGGACAATCACATTCAGCAGAGGCTTTGTTGTGTCAGAGACTTCTAGTTCCCACTCTGATCATACTGTCTCCTAGATGGCAAACGAATGGATTCAACAGAGAAAAACCTCTTTAAAAATAGCTTATCTTTTAAACTCCTTTATTATAGCAAAGTAATGGCTATATTAGCATTCTATAACATGTTTTTAAATATGAACATATCAGTATAGCAATGAAAAGTCCTCAAAATAGCTTCATCTGCTTTGGCATTAACTGCTGCAGAAAACCCAGTCTGTGCCGGATGCACCCAGGAATAAAAGTCCATCTTTCCTCTCTCTCATCCACCTTTTTACAGGGTTCATGACAAAGATTTATGTCCTTTTTGCATTGCAGCATGCTATCATGCAATACGATGACAGGATTGAAATAACCTACCACGTAAAAGCTAATAATGGCTAATAGTATGAAAAAAATTTACACCTAAACCTACTACCACTTCACATATTGATCTTAATTAATGGACCCTGATAAAGTATTTTCATATACACAGCTAACTGTCTCTTTAATTGTCAGAGAAGTAACCTGTAGATTTGTAGAGGACTAGATGTATTTTGAAGGAATTTTTCTCTTCTTTTTATGTCTATCCTAAACCAAAGTTGTTCTTTGGAAATGTTCATGGGGAGGACAAACTTTTGTCAAAATCAGAGCACTGGCCTTTGCTTTAATCATATCCAGTAAGCATATATTTACAAGCCTATGAAATTATCTTGAGTTATCAATAGCATGATGTGACCAAAAGTAAAGAAAATGAGAGTGTTTGGTATTGACACAAAAATTACTTTGGCCTATAATAAAGTAATTTGACTGAGGTCATCTAGTCAATTAGGAGCAGGAGGTGAGAGCTTTAGTTTGCTCTTCCATAATTAAACTTCTTTTTAGCTGTGCATAACTTCCCAAGATTCAACAGGACTCATTTTCTAGATGGTTGTTAAAGAAAATGGGGAGTAGCTAAACAGTAACGTAGCACCATTTTGCAATGTATGCCACTATATGGAGACAACATAATTCATACCTTAGAAAGCTTGTACTGTCTGATCATCAATATGATTACTTCAGTTATGATTACTTGAGGGTCATGAGGTTGGACAGCTCACTATCAAAACTCATTTTTCTCTTGAATTTCTTAGCCTGACTTTAGGTTTTGTTTCGGTGGCTTTTTATTTTTAATGGAAGCTTTTGTATTTGGGCATTTATCTGCCTGTCTCAGGCCTCAATTAAGTTGAAATACAGTTCTTGAACTGGTGTTTCCAGTTGGAAGTTTTACAGGAACCATGATGACAGAAAACTTAGTTCTCATTAGGAATTACAGTGGCTCAGCAGCACAGGTCATTTGAGGATGCTGATGCAGAAACATGGGATTAAATCAATTTTATATTTCCCCTTAATATCCTATCAGAATAATCTTCTTATCCCGTATCATTAAATCACATAAGAACTTAAGATGACAGCTAAACACAATTAGAATTTCCTAGAGAATATAGCAGGGCACTGGAATATGGCTTCAAATACATATACAGGTAACATGTTCCTCTTTAAAAGGTTTCTTTTCTCCAAGTGTCCTGCAGGGAATAAGCAATTCATACTAGAAAGCCCTTGGTGCAACTCCCTGTGCAGCCAGGAGGGTTACTAGATGGTCTAGGACAATTCAAAGTCATTATGGTTCAGGTCACAACTTTGAAATATTATGGACATGACATTTAAAATTTAAAATTGGGAAAGAGAGATAATTTTCTAACACTATTAAAACTGACTTACTTCGTATACAATATGTGACTAACGGAAGAGGAAGGAACATCTTGGCTCTTCCAGTACTCTCCTATTTTTAGTAGGTGTGCACTGCCTTTTACCTTTTTTTGATTAGCCATTTTTTGAAAGTAGGGACTGAAACTTTCTCCTATCCACCAAAATAAACATTAGTTTGAGAGTGCAGAGTTCTGTTAAAAAAGTAATCCTCATAGACATTATTAGGCTTAACAGGGTAAATTCCATGTTTAATTGTAAAGGCTGTTCAATTAGCAGTCAGGAATATATCTAGGCCACCACCAAAGAGATAACAGGTATTGTTAACAGGTAGTGTTAACAATAGGTAGGTAGTTATTGATAACAGGTAGTGTTTTGGTTCTTATTTTTCAAACTGTGACTGTGTTTCCTTTACTAATGGGTTTAAAGCATAGTGTTACATTCATCCTCCATTTGCTGGATAATGCAAATGTATAGGAATGTTAGTCTAACTAAATGAAAAGTATACATATGCTGAACATACATGTTCATGGTGATACCCATTTCACATCTTAAAGATTAAGAGAGTATTGATTCTTGTTGATAAAATCTATTTTTGATTCCACTGATGGCTGCCAATAAAAATATTTAAAGTAATTTAAACTTTCCAAGTAATCTTCAATAATGGGAAATCAGTTCCAGAGAAAAGTTAAGGACAAATAATTTAAGTAATTTAAAAAAATCCTCTATTGTTTGTTTACTGTTTTAAGTTTATCACAATCTTAATGCATTTGTGTTCTGCTGATTTATGTCTAATTTCTTCCTGCCACTTGACTCTTTTCTGTCAGGGTCAGGTCCAATAAAACCCCTGCATCTCTTCATCTTAGGTAAGATGAAGCTAAGACAAAAACTTCTTCCTGAAATCCCCTTTTGCTCAGCTGTCACCTAATGATGGAGGCATAATTCACTCAAGGCCTAACTGGAAAATTTTCCATAAGAAAATTATTATATTACTATTATTATTACTATTACTATTATTATTATTTAGTACTCATGTGACTAACACATTTCAGAACCCACCAGCTAATGAGGATTCATTTAGTTGCCTCCTCAATCCCACTTCACCCAAAGCATCAGGCAGGGTCTTAACTTGGAGGGAGAGGAGGCAAGGAGGAATGTGACTGGCTCTCTCAGGACTGAGATTTCTGTAGGGATTCTGAGTTCTATTCAGGGACCACATCTGTATTTTATGCAATGCCTGTTTAAAGGGATTACTCAGGAAATTCTCTGCTGATTTGAATTTGTTCTGCTTTCATTTTTTTCCATATCATAGGGAAGCACAGTCTTAATATTGGCTAAGCAGAAATGATGGCAGTCTTGGAGATCATGAAAAGAGTATTTGTGGGCCAAAGTTTTCAAGACAGCCTACTTGAAAGACTGAGAATTTAACTGAGAATTAACTTCTTTTTTTTTTTAATCTTCGTTTCTATTCTTTCTCTCCATAAATATCGAAAATTTTGATAGTGTGCTTACTTAGATTTCATTAGAATTCATTGCTGACCTACGATTTGCTTGATCTGCAGTGGTGGATAATCCAAATGTGTTAACACAGAAGATTTAGCTGGCCAACAAAATGGGAGTTGTGGGACATGTGAAATACTGGGGAGCCAGTTGGATAATCAAGCCACAGAATGCCCCCATCAGTGAAATTTGACAGGGACTCAGGTTCTAATGAGCTCTGCAGCCACCGCAGGTCCATCCCTCACAATGACAGAGCCTACATTTCAAGTCAGTTTTTACAGCTGAAAGCTCTCTTTCTACTGTAAAAAAACCCTGTACAGTACACAGAGACTGTGCCATCGGGAGATTACTCATTCCTTCAAAGGCAGAAACCACTTTTCTCTCCCAGCCTCCTGCAGCCCTGAGTCAGGGAAGTGGGGATGAGGTGCATTTGTAATGAGCCTCTCTCCCGCGCAGCCCCGATGCTCATCCGCCACCTCTCGTGACAAGCGCCCAGCGCTCCGCAGGGAAATCCCTCCTCACCAGCCGGCGCCAAACGCTGCCCCAGCCCGGGGGATGCTGCCCGGGCGCGCAATCCGCTGCTGCCGCCTTTTCCTCCGGTTTATCAAGAGATGGCAGCAAAAAGCCATTTAACCTTTGATCTCAGTCCGAGGGGCCTCCGTGTGTCACAGGCTCAAGGCAGCTGTGCCCACCCAGCCGGGTCCCCGCAGGCCACCCCAGCCGGGAGCTGGGAGCGGTGGGGGTGGCAGCCGGGCCGGGCGCTCCAGGGATCGCGTCCACAGGAGGCAGCTGTGGGTGACACCACATCCTGAAGTCTGACCGCAGGAGGAGCCAGAGCCGCCCAGTGCCATCGATCCGGTGTGGATGGGGCTTCCCTGAGCCAGGAAAAGGCGTTTAGGAAGGGGCTGGGCATTAGGTGAAGAGGCATATTTCTGAAAATGAAGAGAAACTAAATAAACACATCGAGGAGCCACCCCCCTCTCCCACCCCACCTCCACCCCCCACCCGNATCCTTTTAGATGATTTAGACCTTCACCTTGGGTTCATGGTGGTGGGATTTCCCCTTTAAAAAAGGGCCACAATATATTCAAAATATGCATGTTGCTATCATAATGCTATGTCCAGGGTGAGGGATACAGGAATGAACTTTCTGATTCACTGTGACAAGCTGACAATTTATTTTACAGTGACATTTGTAAGAGCAAAAAATTGGTAACATAACATGTCAATAAAGACAGCTAGGAAAAAATATTTTAAAATTAGACATGATTATAAATGTAACACCAGGCTCTATTTCAACTTTTTATTTTTTTTTTTTTTTTTTAGCTTTCTTGTTTAAGAAAGGAACAATTGACAAAGTAAATGGATTTAAACTGGATTAAAAAAAAATTTGCAGTGGTCATTAATGAATTAATGACCTCATTATATAAAGTCTTTCAGGACACTTTCAAAAACTGGTTTCAGATAAAGAAGATAAAGTTAGCTGCATTTCAAGTCAAGGCAAGCTCTGGGGTTTTCAGGGTTGCTGCTTACTTATCAGTGTCACTGAGGAGCTGTCAACAGGTATGAAAAGGCACCAGCTGCTTAAATTATCCAGCAGCTCCATCCATTTTCAGTTAGAGACAGAGAAAATAGGAAACGTACATGGACGGAAATTTGGGGTTCAAGAGGATGGAAAGAAAAATATACCATGCAAGATGGGTCCACTTTCATTTCTCTTCTTCTTGTCCTGTAGCACTGTAATTGCATGTTAACCAATATTGGCCAAATTCCATTTTCCTGTCTAGAAATATGAATGGTGAATTTTTTCTGCTGGTAAAATAGAGTCCCTACACAGTGGTTAGTTTCAGCTCACCTGAAATTAGAATTTGGTCTCAGTAGTAACAGCAAGCAACAAATAAATGGCATTTTTTTTACTATGTGGAAACATGTTGTGGTTAGTAGTGTTATCAAATGTTTTTGTTGGTCATTTTCTGTTACGATGCAAAAAATAATTTTGTATCAGTGAAATTTGATATAATCAAGGAATTGTTTCTAAATTAACGTCAAGAAATGTGATGGAATTGATTGTTTTAAATTTCTTATATTTACTTTCACTTTTAAATTTCTTAAATCAACTCTAATGTCAATCAGTAAGATTAGATTAAGAAGACCTAATGAAATTAGATTAACAACAGGACAAGTGACTAAACATCCCCCCCCAAAAGCATAGATTCCATGAGAGGATTGTTTCCTGAGGTATGTCTGACATTTAGTGAAAATTATATTATCCTTCTAATTTAATAAATGACATAATGTTTTCTCTTCCTGCTAGAAATCTAAGAGTTATCTGTAGAAGATGTATGTGTGAGCTCTGCTGCTTTGGGTCAGTCCCCATGTTTATCTCAGAGCATCCACCAATGATGTATGTTATTAGTTGAAACAGTCTTGAATGCTTTATGTCATGACATCACTAATGAAATCACCTCTGAAGGAAATATAAGTTTGACTTCAGAGCTCAAATGCCTGACCTCATAGTGTTTTGACCATCAATAGGATTCTAAGGCTTCCAGTGACAACAAATATAAGCATTAAAGGAAATAATTTTGTGAAAAAGACATCACGGAAAATTAGCTTTCCTTTGTATCCTTTTTCAGTCTGAGTTTTCTACAGCACTCATTAAGGAATGGCAACCAGCTGAATGATGCTGTGTCATTGCATTAAAATTCCAGCCATCATGCCACAATCCTACTATCTATGTGTAGAGACTGCAAGATCTCTCTCTCATCATCCAGATGCCCCTCAACTGGAGAGTAGGGGTCAACTTTTAATAGGTCAATAAAGAGTTTGGAGCATAGCATTTGGCAGCTCACATATAATTTCATAATTTTCCAGAAAATTAAAAAATTAGTGGCAGCCCAAGTTATATTGCAAGTATAACATTAAAAAATGATGGAAAATTAGCAGCTGATTCCTAGATTGTAACCCTGGCAGTTCAGGACCTCCTTCTCTTTGTCCAGTGGAGCTACTGTGAGTTTTCCCAAAAATCAGTTTTCTTTATTCCACACAGGAATTTCCATCCGCTTAAATGTTATAGATTAACACAAACCTGTGAGTGAAATATGGGTCGTCTTAGAACTGCAAGGTAGCATGGTAACCATTAAATTTCCTTTTTTGGTGTTAAGTTTTTCAGAATAACAGTGTAAAAGATCATATGAACAGTTTAGGCTCCTATGGATCAAATACTGCAAACGACAGTATTTACGACATTCCAGCTGGTAGGACACTTCATTCTTCTCTCAACCAACTATTATCTTTACTGTTGTTGAACTTTATTACACAGATAATAAAGTGTATTTTCACAGATTATAATTATTTCACTGTGTGTTAAACACAGACATAGTGACTGCATTTATGACTGCAACGATGCCATATCAAGTATCATTTGGAATTCAGACCATTCAGCAACTGACATGCTTGCAAATAGATATGTCTTAAGAAATGTTGTGTAATGGTGATTTGCAGGAAAGTTAGTTGTTTACTCTTGGGGTAAAAAAATAAGGTACAGAAAATATTTGGTTTTAGTAAGATGGGAAGCCCTAAAGTTTAACAAAAGTACTGCCAACTTTATTTGTATTGTTTTAGGCTATGATGCATTCCATGTAACTTCAGAAACTGCAAAATATATTAAGTGAGTGGCAGAATGTGAGAGGAAATTTCCACAATGAATGTAATCATATATTTCATACTATACTACCATACAAAATTGAGAACAAATATTTGAAGAGCTAATCATATAGGAACATATACTATGCTTCCTATGTGGTAACTATAGGATGTCAGCAGTGCAGACATAATTTTGAGACAAAAAAATCAGTATATTGTCAAAAATTAAAAAAAAAATCAGACTTCTCTGAATTCATCCAATGAATTTGCTAACTTTACAGTATTTGTGTAACAGTTTTTTCTAGCGTAGTTGCTATTTCATTTCAAGGAGCAATGGTGTGTGGTACCATTATATGATTGTGGTGGTCCTGAGGTGCTACTGCCTTGTGATTCTGGACACTTCTGCAGCTCCTGGTGTCTCTCTCATCTGCTACCAATCCACGCCAGGACTGAGAAGAGGCTTCAGCTTAGTTTCTACAACATACAGCGATAGAGTGCCAGGCTGACCCTAAAGTCTCTAAAGGGTCTCTAAATTCTCAGGCTGGTCTCTAAAGTTAGGGATTTTTCTGTGTCCCTGTGGATGTGCAGTTCCCACCAGAGCTTTACCAAATTGAGAATTAGAGCAGCAGCAGATTTTTTTATCACATGTCTAGACTTGGAGGAATCCTTTCTTTGCTGAGAACAGCAGCAGCTCCCATCAGATAAGTCTTGTGCTACTTCCACCCTTACCAAAGTTACTTGATTCCTAGTGCTCTGGAGTGCGTATCAGCTGCCAGCTTTTTGTGTGTTTTGTTGAGGGAGAAGATAATTTCCACTCTTCTTGCTGTCCAGCAGAAAAGGATTCAAGATTCATTAGGTCAGAAAAAGAAAATAAGATTCATTAGGTCAGAAAAGGAAAATAAAATGGTGGCTTAGGACATTTGAAACTCTTAAATTCCATGTTCTAAGGACCGGACAAAATACCTAATGAAGATTAACACCTTGGTTTGTTCTCATGCACTGTGAAACAATGTCAAGAGGTAGAGCTGACAGCACTTTCCTATACCCTGAGATGCCTCTGTAAACTGATGGGTAAGAGTTGTTCCTTGCAGATATGAATCTAAAAGCACTCAAGGGGAGAAAGAAACTGAAAATAAGTTTTTCTGACAGAAGAACACCAAAGGTGATAGCAGATGGTAGAAGGTTGCCTGTTCCCTGTGACATAATCTTATATCTAACCATTTCTTATTTGTTGGTAGACTCTCAGAGGTTGTCTATGGAGGCTGACGTTCATCTCTGGTAATACCTGATGTCCACTGGATTAAGCAACTGACCCCTTTGCAATGTCACCTGCAGGGTGCACCTGGAAAGTGCCCTATTCAGCACTTTTGTGACAAGCAGTGTTTGAGCCCTTTCAGTAAGAACTCTAATGCCATGAAGTCCAGCTAATCTTTGGTCCCAAAACATTGTTTCTGTGGTGATGAATATCTGGTTTGGAAAGTGAATTGTGCTGTGTTAACCATAGTCAGCTGCCAGACATCCACAGTGCCCTCACTCCTCTTCCTCGTCCTCAGCAAGATGGGGGAGAAAATGAGACAAAAAAAATAGCTCATGGGTCACCTAATGACAGGGAGATCACTCACCAATTGCTATCATGAGCAAAAACATCTCAACTTGAGGAACATTAATTTAGTATATTGCCACTTAATAATAAACTAGGATATTGAAAAAAGAAAAAAAAATTAAAATATTCCCCCCTACTGCCTTATTCCCAGGCTCAATTTCATTTCCAGTTCTTTTACTTTCTCCTCTCTGAGCGGCTCAGGAATGAACACTGTAGTCAGTTCATAATGCTTCATCTGTGCTGCTCCTTACTCTTCACACTGTTTTCCTGCTTCAGAGAGGTGTCACCCATGGGATACAGTCCTTGACAAACTTCTCCAGTACAGATTCTTCCCAAAGGCTGCTCTTCTTCAAGAACTGCTCCAGCACAGGTCTTCTCCACAGGATGCTTCAGTAACAGCCTGGTCCAGCAGGTCACCCATGGCCTGCAGCTCCCAGCAGGACAATGCTCTGGCTCCTGTCCACAGGCTGCAGCTTCCTGCAGGGCATGGCCTGCTCCAGCACATAGCTGTCCAGGGCCTGCAGTGCGGGTGTCTGCTCCACTGTGGTCCTCTGTAGGATGCAGACAGACAACCGACAAGGTCTTCTCCATAGGCTGCAGTGGAACACATTCTCCTGTGCTGAAGCACCTCCCTCATTCCTTCTTCACTGCCCTGAGCGTCTGCAGGTCTGTTTCTCCCGCAGCTACTCTCCAGAATATTTACCCTTTCTTAAATATGTTATTACAGAAGTGGTACCACCAAGTGAGTCAGTTTTGACCAGCAGTGGGTCTTTCTTGGAACCAGCTGAAACTGTTTTTGACAAGGACGAAGCCCCTGTATTCCTCTCACAGAAGCTACTTCCGCAGCTGTCCCCTGCTACAAAAGCTTTGCCACGCCAACTCAAAACTTTTGCCCAAATACACTTCAATTGCATAACTGGATCCTTGCTTAGTTACAGCAAAAGGCCAAACTTGCTCTCACAACATGTCACTTTTCTTGCCTGAACCTTCTCTGGGCAGCTGTCCCTTTCACAAAAGCCCAGAATCTTCATGTATCCATACAGTCTTTACTATGTCTCTCTCCATTTCTTTTTCAAGTTCCTGTCCTAAAACTGTTCCATCAGTTGGTTTATTTCTTCAGAAAGTCCCCAAAGCCAAAGTTTGTTCAATCTGAGAAAATATTCTAGGAAAGTATCACTATCAGTGACTGCCATCTTCCAACGCTTCCCCTAAACAACGCCTCCAGCTGGTGCAGGGGATTTTGGAATAGATATACTTTGAAAACACCCAGCTTTCTATCATTCCTCCATTAGAAAAGGCCTTTTCCTATAAAAATCTGTAGGCTTCTTTTTCCTGATCTATTTTTCCCATTATTACTTTAGCTCACAGAAATACGCATGATGTAATTTTGGGCTAGCTAGCTTGGATGCTACAAGTCATAGAAATGCAATAGCAGCATATCTCAGTGTATGTGTAAAGTTGTGAGTGGCTGTCCCAGGGTGAGCTGTGCTCATACTGATCACTCTCTTGTTATCAGTCATCAGCTTGCACAAGTCTGTGTGATCTGCTCTCTGTTTGAAGTTAACCAAACCTACTTTTTTTTTTTTTTTCAGATCCTGCACTGTTCTAGATCACCTCTTTACTTCTTCCATCTTTATTTTCTTGAAAGATGAAAATAGGTTTAATCTTGAAGGTAAGACACACACTCTACAGTCAGATCTTTTCAGTTCTTAATTGTTTTTGATATCAGCTTGTGATAGTCTTGTCTTCTCAATGCAAGATAAACAAGGTAGAAAACAGGAAAAGAGAGTTATATATGACTTAAGTGAATAGCACTAGAGCTCAAGTTGGGAGTCACAAGCCGCAGTGACAGATTCTGAATTATCATAACATCTATTTAAGATGAATTAATTTAATCCAATTTCTGTCTTATGGGAAGATATATATTCAGGGATAATGTTTGAAGATAATAACTGAAGTTCTTCCCACTTTATATTGAAGAAGCTATCCTAGGAGAATTCGTTGGAAAAATATGTTGTGATAAAGACTAAATTTCCTTAATAACCTATGCAAAAATTATTAGAAAATACATGTTTTAAACGTTGAACCTGTCACAATTTTTTTCTTTTTCTCCATCCTTATATACGTAATGAAAAACTGAAAGAACTTAAGTAAAACTGTACATTAATTGAAAACAGATTACTTACAAGTCTAAGTGCTGCAAGTCCCTCAAAATAAAAGGTTCTATATGAGATTTTGGGAAGTGAACTTTTGTTTCTCTGAAACAATCAGAGATAAAAACTAGAGGCAAAAGTCAGTTCTCAATACTGTTTTTTCTTTGTGAATAAAGAGTGAAATAGGCAGCATAGAGACCTATAAAATACTTCATGCTCTTTGTTATTTCATCAAAAATTTGGCAGCCTGAAAAGAAAAGCTGAAATTACATCAAAAACAAAGCACGTCCCTACTGTGTATGGAAGAAAACAAATTAATGATATAAAATTGACAAAAGATAAACTAGCTTTTGATTTCTGATCCCATTCACATCTATGTATTGGTGAATTCTCTTTCTAAAGATTTAAATAACTTCAGTGATGAAACTATTTCAGTTTCTTGAAGTAGTTACGGAATCAGTATAACCCTAAGTGAAACATCTTAAGGGAAATTAACTTTTTGTTAACAGGCAGAATTGGCTTAGTTCTGAGATGGAGTAATTTATAAAATTGCATGGTTGAGTGTAAGAGTGATGGAATACAAAAGACTACCTTCTCCTTTTTCTTTACACCCTTTTATTCTGCACCACTTTTTGTTCAAGACGCTTCCTCCTTTCTCTGAGAGAATGTCTGGGTTCCCTGGCAGGGAATGGCTGCCACAGATCACTCCTCAAAGTGCTTACAAGAAATGTGTGGGAGGCAGTACCCCCTACAATCATGAAAAACCAAAAATCTAAACACTTTGGGTAGCAGAAGAAGATTTTTTAGGAGTGTACAAATGAGTCTCATGGAAACCAAAAGCTTTTTCCTTAAAGTGAGGAAAAATGGGAAAGCAAGTGAGGGAGACATGTTCCCCACAAGGTGTTTCATGAAGTGATGCTGACGATATAGCCTGTTCCAATAGCAGATAGAGAGTGTCAGGTAAAAGAATTAAGTATCTAATAAAATTCTTGAAGGGAAAGTAAAACCTCATAGCCTGTGTTGGTAGTCAGCTGAACCAGAATTATATTATTTTGAGGAGAACAGTTGGATTTGGAGCAATATTTTGACTGTATGCATCCTATAGGGTTCTTATTACAGTAATATTCATAATAGCTGGGCAGAAGATCCTAAGGCCTTGTCCTTCCACTGTATTCACACTTCGAATTCCTGGAAAATAGCTCATGTAGTGAGCCATGTGCATGGAAAATATCTTGTCTGTGGACGCCACCACAGAATATGATTGAACTGGGACCCTAGCTCAACAGCATCAGGATTTGTTACATTCTTCACAGAGAATATTTATATCTGCAGCCCTTTACAAGTTGGAAGGTCCATGTGCTCAGTTCTTCTATTACGTCCAACTCTAAGTTGTTCTGTAGGAAGAAACACTCAAAACCATTTTTGTCTCAAAAGAAAAATTAGCTTGGAGAGTAAACATCATAATTTTACTTGGAAATAAATTGCATGGAATTATTACCTTAATTACTGCTATCATTATTTCCAAAATCAAGAACTAATTAAAACATTTTCTTTGTAATAGAATTAAAATTTCCTTGAGGATTAATCTTTTCCATTTTCAAAGAAAATCCTCTTGATGGAAGTGCTTTATATAAAGTAGAGTA
>WAAG01029636.1:1919-12820 GCA_013390105.1 Tichodroma muraria
CCTCTTAGGGAAGGACATCTTCATACAGTACCATATTGTGGCCTCTCTGAACTTCAGGTTTTTCAATCACCTAAAACTCTCCTCTATACCACGCAGAAAAGGACACAAAGGTTAAGTCTTTTACACAGCAAGCTGACAGAAGAGCAAGCAGAAAAGGATATTTACTGAAATATGGTTAGATTGAAACTATTAAAACTTTCACCGGTCTTTGTTCTCCTTTATACAGTAGTCCAGGTCCCTTAGACTGTTAAAACAACATGACCTTTAATTTTAAGTGGGGTAGAACAAATAATAAAATAAAAGTGTGCAAATTTACAGGTTTTAATAATTTCTGGAAGACTTATCTGGACTCAAGAGTCATATTTAGAATTACCCTCTCAAAGCTTTACATTTGTGTGTTCTGCTGTGTATATTTAAGCACATTTGCACTATTAGCCTGAGCGCCCAAGACTGAAAAGGAAAGAAAGGTTTTAAGGTATTTCTTCACCAATATTAACCTGGTGCCTTAAGTTCATTTCAATTTTTTGTACAGTGACTAGGCAGAAAGCGGGGCTGTTCGCAGACAGATCTGTGAAGTCTTTTTGTACAATACATCTCCCATCACAGACTGGAACAGTGTTGCAGTGTAGTATTTGGGGTGAGTACATTGTAGTGCTCCAGGGCCAGATTTACACTGTTACTTTGTTTGGCACCTTAATACTTATGCAGAGATGGCCCAAAGTAGTTAACAACAGAGAAAAACTCATTTCTCAGCAGTGATGCTGAAACAGCATGACAGAATTTTGCCACTCCTAACAGAACAGTCCAACAAGTTTTTTTTACACTCTTTTCATCTCTAAACAGGTATTTTTTCTCACTCCAGAAATCACTTCCCTGCATCTGATTTTTGATTGTCCCTCACAGCCATGCCTACTTATCTGTAGGTGAATATACTACAAACTCAGTCATGACAAACATAAACACCTCTTTTCTCATGTTGGATAAGGGAAGGTATAACTTCACGATCATTTTTGATCTCACTGAAACCAGTAAGGTTTTGTTATTTCAGAGGGAGAACTCTTCCCTTCAACAGAGGTTCTGATCACAACTTTTCCCCACTCCCCTCTTCCCTGAAGGAAATATTCATCTACTGGCATGCCATAAACACACTTTTGCATTCGTAACAAAAATGCAAATGATTCAGGCAATAGCAGAATCTTGTGTGTTCTGGCAAAACCATTGATTTTCATCAGAGAGACAGTTTTGGCTCATGTTTAGAATACAGTACATTCTTTAGCACTAGGGATTTGCAACATCTTTAGGAAAATGCAGACCTGGGATACCTGCCTAGAATGGCCCAAGAAGTATTTACCTTACCAATAAAAACAGAGGCCCACTTAACTATTTCCCCTAAGGGGCAGGTATTCATCTAATCACATCTGGAATCCTTTCCAACTTGGTTCCTGCAGCTAATGTTGCTCTGTCATGATCTGATGGTTTAATCCTAGTTATTAAACTGCTTATTCTAGTTGATAAAAAAAATGTGGAGAAATGCCTTTCTGTCAGTGCCCCAGCCTCAGAGCAAACACTGTGAAGTGGCCCCCTGCTTTCTCTAAGCAAACAGGGAACACCATTTGGAACTTGGAGTCACAAAGAAAAGCTGCCAGATCTAATGAAAATATTGGCAAATTTACGAGGGTGGTTTTTTTAATCCCTAGACAACAAAAAAAACCCAAAAACACAACAACAAACTCATGCTTTTGCAAATCTAGTTTTCCTTACTATGCACAAAGAACTTCTTTTCAGTGGTCTCAGCAGACAAAATATAACACATACATAATGCATACATAATGTCTGAGCCAGCTGTGATATACTTTCACTCAAAATGTTTTTAACAATAAACGATTTGTTAACAGATGCATCAAGTTCTTCATGATTTTACAGGAAAAAAAAGCAAAACCACAATTCCAAGTCTTCATTTCCCAATGCTTCATTAAAACCAAATATTTTTAGATCCAAACGATAAGGCTTTGCCAGCAGTCTCTGCTGACTAATAAGACATTTTCTGTTGAAAACACAATTTTGATGTGAAAATTGCCAACTAGCTTTTTTCAGCATTATATTTGTATAGCTATAAATAAAACAGACATAGCAGATAGACAACACACCACATGTGAAAACAAACTGAACTCAGTAAAGCAAGAGGCTTCCATTTCCATCAGCACAAACCTGAACCTTGTCCACACATTCCACAGTATGGGACTGGATTGATTTGTCAAAATCCAGTGGCACAGCCCAGAAGTAATCCATAGCACAATTCATTCCCTTCCAAGCCATATCAATGTGCACTAATTTGACCACAAAAGATAACAACCTCTAATAATCACTGACTTCAAATGAAGTCTGAACTGTTAAATACAAAGTACATACTTTTGATTTCTGGCCCCCATGTAAAATTCTTGTTTCAGACTTCAAGGCCAAAGCCATAATTTCTCACTCACTGTCCCATTTCAAATGTCTTTTCCCTCGCAGTTCGTTCATCCAATCCTTTCATCACAAATAGGCGTGGAAAACACTACAGCACTGCTGCTTGGAGGCTCCACTCCAGACACTTTGACAATAGCTCAGGTCTCAGTTCCTTCACCATGCCAGCCACTTGCACTTCGAGATGTAGAAACTAACTAGTCAGAACAGCTCTATGGAAAAATACACAAGTTTCCATCCAAAATAAGATATTTTCTGGTCAGAGAAGTAGATGCTAATTTTCTACCTGTTCCACTATTATTTACTGTTAATGGAGGGAGATGCCAGATTAGAACAGAAACTCTATTCTTCTTGCTGCAGAGGTTTAATTTCTAAATATCAGGAAAAAAGTACATCTTAGAGCTAATTTTACTGAAGGACTTCAGTTTTATTAACTTTAGAGAAGTACTACTGGATTATAAATGACAACATATACTGTTAAGATGATTATATGAGTTTATCTTTCGATAGACAAGACCCTTCCTCTAAGACAAATGGCACATCTAATTGTATGTCTGTCCTAGGGTAACTTTATGATGCTGACTTTATCCCCATCCGTCTGTTTAGCCCAGAAATAAGTTCTGCACCTCTAAGACTGGTTCTGAGAGCAAAGGGGAAGAGGAAAAGCGCGCGGTTTGTTTTCAGGAACTGCACTTTGCTCCCCCGCATCCTCCTCACAGACGGTGTCTGCAGCACGGACAGACAGCGGGAGACAGCTCTCCTTTGCTCTTAGTTAGTTTTTAGCGAGCTGAGGCAGAGAAGCTCCCCAGACTGTGGCTTTTCTTTTCCTTGGAACTGATCAGCCCTGCTCTGGACTGAAAACCCAGAAAAACTCCGGGAGCTCACGCCTGTGGCCCAGCGGGGCCCGGGACGCGGCATTTTCCAGCGCCGGCGGGACTGGTGAGAGACTGAGCTGAGCTGCACCCCACAAAAAGGACTTTCTGAATTTGACATCTCTTCAGAACAGCGAGAGGTTCCACTGTTCAGTATTACTCACTTTTTCATGTTTGTGAGTAATAAACAGTCTTTTCCACTTTTCTCAAAGGAGATTTACCTCCTGAACCGGCTGGGTGAGGAGCTGCTTGAATTTGCTTTCCAGAAAAGACCACTTCAGAAGTTTCCTCCCAAAATTTGCCCTAAGCCAGGACAATGTCCCATGCTGAAAGACATGACAGAGGTTAGGAGTCTGCTGCTACATAAGGGTCATTTACACATTTTTGGCTGTTGTTTCAGTAACTCAAGTGCGATTCCACAAGAGGGAATCCCTGTTCCTATCTCAGGAGCATTGCTGGCTAATACTTTTGGCTCCTATCAGTCAGCACAGCTAGAGGCTTCTGCAGCGTGACAAGCCCAACGCTACTTGTCACTGCTGCTGCCATTAAAAGGACTGAGGAAAGTCACAGAAACAATAGGATTCGACAGCTTTTCCCCTCAGTTAAAGGATAGAAGGCAGCTATCAAGGATCACAGTTACAGCCAAGCATTCCCACTGCACAGGGCAAGCCTCTTTCTGCCACCAGTTCTGGTCCCCACTTTCACCCCAGTCAGAGGGCTCAGGTTGCCTTGGCTCCATTTGTTTTGCTGGGATAGTCTCCTGCCATTTTAGCACAAGCACCCAAGCTGAAGCATGAGAAACAGCAGGAACACAGCGCCAGGAAGTATCAGCAGGCTATTAGATCACCTCATCCATCTTGTGGTACCTCATCTGTAACTGCCTAAATTAGAAATACAGTCTCTTTAGTCCCATACATAATCAAGAGAGAAAGATTCAGACAGAGTGTGATTCAAAGTGCCTAGGGTTAGTCCTTTCACAGGAGGTTTCAGAATGGAAGCTTCAGCCTTCCCCAGCAGAAGCCTGCAGAGATTAACCTCTAAAATTAGGAGCGTAGATCAAGGCAGAATGATTAGTCCCTAAAGAAAACAATTCTTGAGTTGAATCATCCACCGCTACCAAGATTTACCTAAAACAGGCAAAATTAAATCAATGCCTGAAAAAATCTATCAGGAAACCTCAGGGCAGGAATGACAAAGGCTTCCATAAGCTGCACACAGGGTAGTGCCAGCCATCTGGCAGGAGAGGACTCCAGTCCCTCAGACCTGCTAATACCTATTTCCAGCAGCATTTACTCACAGAGGCAGCCGCTGCTCATTTGGCTCCTGGGGCTTCATGGATTGCCTCACCTCCAACGGGGCCAGAAAGCAAAATTTGAATTCCAAGTGCCTTTTCAGGTAACACATCAAATATTGCCTGCTGCTATGATAACAAATAGGAAAGGTATGGATTAGCCTGAGATGCACCCAGACACAGATGCCAGGGTTCTGCATTTCAGGTAGATCAGTTCTCTTATTTTTTTCTTTCTGTTAACAATGAGTAGGAAGAACGAATCGTTTGACCACCTCTGAAGGATGTAGTACTGTACTTGAGGAACTCTATGCACTGACTGAAATTTATGGTTTCTTATTTTCCCTGTGCCCATCTCAGTAACGTGTGTTCAGGTCACAACAGAATGGCCAGGTCTGATCCAACACCCCAAAGTCCTTGACCTTGATCCAAATCTCAGCCATTTGAGCCAATGGTATAGCTCCTGCTGGGGTCAGTGATCTGTGATCATAATCCTCAGGTTTTTTGGCAATTGCCACCCAAGAGTGCTGCTCCAATCAGAAGAGGACCGAACGCTGCCATGCTGTCCAAGGCACATCTTGAGACACGATATACATTGCCAATAATTATATTTTATTCACTTTTCCAGTAAGAAACACAAAGAGTCAGGGTGTGGCAGCAGTGGTTTACTGACAAGCTTGATGTGAGCTTCTTATGAACTGCTAAACTTTTGCTGAGTAATATTGACACGACACAAAACGACTGACTATAAAAACCTTTAGACTACACCATATGACTGTTTCAAAACCAACGGCAGCTATCTGACAGATGCTCAGAGGTTCAGAATTTCAGAAGTAGACCTAAAAAAGGCAGATTAATGAGCAGATGATGATGTAGTAAAGTTGCACAATAAATGAAACTTAGCAGATGGCTCTGCAACTATAAAAATCTCCAGATTCCTAGATTAGATAGACAGAAAGGACACTTCCTTTATTTTCTTGAATTATTTCTGCCTTTTCCTCATGATTTTGGCAGTATTGCTGCTATCTTCTTTTTAAATAGTGCAACTTTCCAAATTTATTTTCCCTTCTGCTTTAAGCATAATAGATCTCATCAGACAAACTTTCTACTCTATCACCATGAAGGAAAACATTAGGGCACACATTCAGAGCCGCATATGCACGGCCCCATGTTTCCTAGGAAACAAGCGATTGCTCATCCCCGCGCCAAAATAAATTGATGCATCAGTTTCGGCTTCCTACAAACATTAGTATTTTGACTCGGGACAGAACGCCAAGCACCCCCAGCACACTATCAGTCGCGACTGCCATCGTTCTGCCTCTGCTGCTTGTCGGCAGTGGAGAAGCCAGCAAGCCCAAGCTAGAGGTGTTACAGACACGCGGCCAAGGCAGCGGCGGCGCCGACCAGAACCACCGGGAGCGCTCCCTGCTCGGGGGCCGGCAGAGCCACGTGCGTCCCCGGGTGCTCCCACGCGGCCAGCTGGGCGGGAAGGAAACCGGTGCCTCCACCGCAGCAGGTCTGCGCAGAGATGGACAGGAGTCACAACCCAGGAGTTCTGGCTTTGGATTATCTTCACGTGACCAGCCCCAAGTTTAAAGACGTAAACTGAATCTCCCTTGGCTATTTCCACATTCCCACAAAAGAGACCAGATGTCTCTTCTTTCGTTACCTCCAGGAGGTTACTCCCTTTAACTTTATTTACTTTCATGATTCTATGGTATCATTTTTTTCTTAAAACTATATTCCCAAATTGACACTGATGTATTTCTAAATAACATTTTACTTCTGACAATTCCAGTATTGATTTAACACTGTGTTCCTGGAACCTGACTCTTAATAGCAGAGTTACTGCAATATTAACCTAAATGCTTGTGACAATTTGACCCTCAACGCCAATACCACAGTAAATAGAACTCTGGCTGATTCCACAGAAAGGGCCATTAAGGAATATATGTGCACATTTCAAGCGTTCTGCCATTTCAGTCTCTCAATAGCACATATATTAGGAACTCGGCCATCATAATCTAAATTTTCTGAAAACTCCCTGTCGTCTGAAAGACGGTCATGTCCCCTGACATCTATTAATTGCACTGGAAATTTCCTCATTATTCAAAATGTCGATTATATGAACTTATTCAATGTCTCCCCTGACATTTGGATAATCAAGGTTGTATTGCATATGGGCCATTCTTGAAAATCTTCGAAGACAACTGACTACCCTCACGAGTAAAGGTTTGCAAGATCAAGCCATATAGCAGGTATGAACAACATTCATCAAAAAGAACATCAAAATAATTTCTTGTATATGATCAAATGTTAGTATCAATAAATGGACATCATGGTAATAAGGCCTGAGTGTATAGGTCTTTGCTAATACAGCATTATTAGTACTTGATATTGATTAGCCAGACAATCTGAAACCTCTTAAATAACTTAACTGCTTTTTCTTTAGAGAACGATAGTGTAAGTTTCACAAAAGGCTACTTTGCAGAAATGTGATAGTTTTAATATTTTCTACTACTCCTTCCCTTTAACTCTTTTGCATGAGTCGCTCCAGTTCGTCATTGTAAAGACTTCAAAAACTGGATAAAGGCAAGCTCATTAAAGAAAACCAGGAGAAAATAACCAATATACACTTCCAGAACAAAAATTAAACACAGGTTTGGAAGCTCAAAAGATTAATGCAATTTTGCTGCCAAGTGAAGTAGTTACAAGACCCCTTTTGTCACAGGATAACCAATTCCACGAGTAAAACGGAAAGAAAACATTTGCATGCAGTGTAAGCAAAAGTAATAAAACTTCTCAACTATTCGTGCCAACATTGCTTCTTTATCAAGTGTTTGTGTGTGCAGGGATAGGTGCTTAATTCTGCTGCAGCCTGGACCTAAGCCAGCTTCTCTAAAATCTTACTCGTGGCAGCCTATTGGATGGGGATCAACAGCACAACCTCCTTCTTGTCATTTCTTTTAACACTTCAAGAATTTTCAGGGGTTTTTACTTTATACACTGATGATTATATCCTCTTCCCTCACAGCACTGAGGAAGACTACAAATATATTTTGCATAAATTTTAACATTTTGTGTGCATCCAAAGAAGCATACTATTATTATGCAGACTACCAATTTCTTCATATGGGCAAAAGAATAAAGTCCTGAACCCAAAAATGGTTTCCTCCACTGCTAATAATTCCTACAGTACAAGCAGCATTACAGAGCTGTAAGCCCTAGACAGCCTTCACTCTGAAACAGTCTTTCAAGTTTAGCTTCCTAGTTTCACTCATTCCTCAGCTATGCAGCACAAGTACTGCAGTCTAAGTCTATGGAGGAAAGAAGATGCTTTGACTTGTGTCCAACAGGTCCTTTAGATTTGGATCTGTTGCCTTGGATCCCACCTCTTGTTTTGGCTCAACAGAAATTTCTCAAGGTAGTTAACAACTGGATGCAGGTCATACATAAAGCTTGAGAGCTCCTTATGTTTACACTGAATATTGTACGTGGACCTACAGTACAGTGTCACACACATAAATAAATGACAAGACTAGAATTCCTTGCTGACAAACACAAATGAATGTTAGGGATGGAAATTTTTTCTCTCTCTTGCATTTTTTTTCTCCTCACATGTGTGCTGCATATTAGGCTTGGTTAAAAATATTAATGAGCCCATACAGCTAAAGAGCAGCATTATATGACCTACAAAAAACATGCTGAAGGACGCAGAGAGGAAAGCATTGTTAGGGTTAATCTTGAGAAAACAGTGTATTAGAAGCCCTCGAATGCTGTTATTTTCCTTCTATTCCAAACCTATAAAATTTGCAAGAGACATCTTTTCAACTTAATAGTGTTATTTGCTAAATGCGGATTACTGGTGATACCCGTCTAGGGATAAGTCCAAACCACAGCACTCCAACATGGTAATTTATTCCAGTAGCAAAGAAAAACTTAAAAAATCTCACTCTGCTCTCTAAGCATTATACACTTTGCTTTAGGGCATAAGCCATACATTCAGCTCCCCACCAGGAGCTGCAGCAGCTATACTCCAGAGAATTAACTGGGTGGTATTCTGCCCTCTGCTATGGGTATCCAAATACCCTGCTGGAGGAGGGTGAGGCTAGGGGCAAGAAATCAAAATTCAAAACCCAAATACACACCTCACTGAGAAGGGAGGGATTCAGAGCCTGCAGTCCTACACCTCTCATCCCTAAGGTGCCTCCCTTTACACTGGTAACAGGAGAAGTCACACCGAGACAGCTCATCTATCAACACACAATATGTGAACGTCCTCCAGCACGTCTTGACCACAGATTATGCACGGGTACAGGAGGTCTCCTCCTCAAAACCACCTCAGTGGAGACAGGCTGCATTTCTGGGGAGTCTCCACATCAGAAAGAAACCACTGCAGTAGGTTGCCAGTAGTATACCAGGTGCCACCTTGCATCACCAAAGCACCTCAGATTTTTTTTCCCCAGAAGCTTCACTTAAAATCATTACAGAACACACAGAACCACCTGTGTTTGCCACATAATCAGGGTGGCAGGCGTTGCTTTGTTTTCTAACCAGGTGTCATGAGGGAAATAAGAATCCCTATTCCCTCTATACTCATTTCTGTTTCTCAAAACCAAAACCAACAAAAAACCATAACAAGACTTTACAGGTCAGATAAAAACATCCAATTACTGCAGTCGGTATTAGCACCTCCCCAAGGTTCAAAGAGGAAGCTTTACNTTCACTCTCTCCGTTAATCATTACCTCACTTTCCAGCCAGAGGAAGCACCAGAGATGTGCTTTGCAGCCTAATTTCTCACGTATCTGACAGTGGTACATTTAAATGCCACTTGTCAGCACCTGAAAGAAGACAACACTTGCTTTGCACACTAGTAACAGGTGACTGATTCGGGCTACAATGCAAATGAAGTATTTGCACAGCCAGTAGTCAAGCCAGATGGAAACATATATCAAGGCACAAGTCAATCTTGCTTAGAACACAGTTACTCACATCCTGCATTAAACCCACTCCCTATCTGCAGCATCAGAATTTTCAGCTCACGCACTTACCCAAGATCAGATGAACTAATAACTACTAGAAAGACAATTAATAAATGAGATAAGATCTTCCTTTGGGAAGAACACTAGATTGCTCCATTAAGATTATTGCAGCTGTATAACGTTAATAAAGGCATATCACTTTGCTAATGGGACCATCACTTCCAGAAGATTCCTGCACTCTCATATAAACTTTATATGAATGCAGCTAATTTGAGTTCATTTACTGGATCATACAGTGCCAGACATCTCACTGCAAAGCCTCTTTTGTGTCCATATTTTGTAACCATGCCCCTAATTGCATTAACATTTCTGTCCACATTCTGGGCTCCTATATAACAGCATTTCCTTCCTAAATTAATATACCCTTTTATATTTTGAAATTTCTTAAACCAGTCTTCTTCTGAATTAATTTCTCCAGGAAGGAGAACTGCATTTTGTCAAATTTTCAGACAGACTTTTTTCCTACAATCCCCCAATTCTTCCCTCCCCCCTTCCCTCTCTCTCTCAATGCAATTTAGGTCACTTGAATACAGGCATCTCCAACTCATGGGTGCAACCAGGGTATCACACAGAAGTGACCTACAAAGAGGTCTGGTGGGGACTGAGCTGAAAACGTTAATCCTAAGGGATTTAAAGAAACATCATGTAAAAAACATCATTCTTTCTTCCCTCTCCAAAGCGATCACATAAAAGAATCCAAAGTGCACATCTTCTTGGCTGCATGCAAAGTCGTTGCTTTATTAATTTATGACAACACAACAGCAAGATGGTAAATAACATCTAAAAGTAACATGCAGTCAGAGTGAAAAGGATCTCCCTCTGCTACAGAAAGGCAAAAGGGAGCTTCAAATGTTTTGAAGGAGCCAGAGTTATAACCAACACATTTTTCAGGTCCAGAGGTTTGTAATTCACCCCAGAAAAATTCACCTCCCATAAATTTCAGGTTTACAGGCAGATCACAGAGGAACCTGGACTAAAATAAGATTCATTTCATGGAAATCTTCTGGCAGATAATGGAGTCATAGTCCAGCCTCTGGGCACATTCCTTAGGCACCAGGGTAAGCTACTGGGCATTGCTCCTCACTTCTCTGCTTAGATTTGACACTTAATGTGTATTTTTGTGGAAATTAACAATTGTACACAATCCCTCCTTTAAGCCTCCTATACGCACAAGCATATATATCTGCTTCTAAAACAACTGGTATTAACCCTACACTACTGTTTCTTCAGCAAAG
>WAAG01029637.1:0-22637 GCA_013390105.1 Tichodroma muraria
TGCAAAACATGTAAAAGAAAAAAACTCATGTGGAAATATCAGGAAAGAATTTCAGCGCTGTTGGGTCAGGGTTTTTTCCAGCTGGGACAGAAGGGGAGGAGGGGAGTGTCGTCATTTAAATTTATAAAAACATTGAACCTTATGTTCTTTGTTGCCATATTAAACAGAAACTTTAGTAACTTCCCTGAGAAATCTTTTGTGTTAGAATTCTGTAGATTAATAGGTTGCCCAAATTAATCTGGGAGTCTAGAAACAGGACTAAGTGGATATTCTCAAAAGACTGTGTTTCATTAGACCTCTCATGCACTGGGGCTTAGATAGGAATATAATGACTACTCCACTTCATCATCTAATATCTGTTAAAGACATTTAAATACTTCCTTAGTAATATTACTTCCTCTGGTTACAACAACTGCAGACTGAGACGTCCTGGGAAAATATTCTCTTATCTATAGAGCCTCTGTTTTTCTGTTACTATGAAACTTCTGTCCTTCATTAACATTCAAATCACCTTCTTTCTCTGCAGCTGGTGGAGAGGCACTTCACTTTTTTTGTCCTAGCAGTGATATAGCAGAACCTTTAACCATGAACAGGATGTGTCTGGGATCACCTTTACAGTTTGAAGTTTGTAAACTCTTAGGTTTTTTAGAAACTCGACAGCAAAACAGAGAAACAGTCTAGGAAATAGCTGTAATTAGGAATCATCCTTTTCTTTCTTTTCTCCTTGTTTTTAGAACAGTTGTTTCAAATAAACTGTCCCTAAACACTGCATAAGGGGCTATTCCATGAGGTTGTTCTGGTGAGACAAGTATTTGCTTTCTTTAAAAAAAAAAAAAAAAGTCTCAAAAAAATGTTGTTTTCCTTAACACCAGACAACCTCTCCCTTCCACTCATAAAAATACCAAAAATTATAATCCTGCATCTTTGAAGAAAGAAAGAACATTTTAGGACAGCAGAATTCAACACTTCTATCAGCATTGTTAGGCTTAGAAAGTGGTTTTGCAAATAGAATGTTGCAACACTACCAAAGAAATCTTCGGTCAAATTTGGCAGAGAAATTAGAAAACAAGTTTGACTCCGCTAAGTAATCTAGTTTTCAGTGTAAAGAGCTAAAGGTTGAAGCTGTTCCCTTTAGTAATATCATTTATACATTCTCTGGACAGAATTACATATTTGTAGCATATTTCAGTGACTTTTCACATGCATTACTGGAAGGGTAAAAATACCTGTTTTAATGGCTCAAGCCAATTATTTGGGAACTCTTAACCTGAAGGTTAAACACCAATTCTCAAAATTTTTGATCACTTTCAACAGTAAATATTAAACTATAAAGGCAAAGTTTAATATATTTATTATAAATACCATTTTCTCACGAAACAAAGTTTTTGTTTGCAGCTGGATAAAACACAAAATATTTCTAGATCTTGGAACTTCTATTATACTACTTATATCTGTGTTCTGTCACCAGTCCATTAGAATTTAATAAGTTAACCCTCAATTCCCAATTCTATATTTAACAATATCTATATATTATGGATATATAGATAACTATAGATATATAGATATATAGTTACCTATCTATATAGATATATAGATAACTATATATAACTATACCTAACAATTCTATATCTAACTGCAAAAGTAAATCTCTTTTATTCTGTTTAATCTGTACTATTGCATTTTTCCCTATAGTCATTAATTGTAATATTGTAATTATATTAACAATGAATGGTCAATTACTTTTTATACCTCTGCTGTTTTTCAGTTTGCAGAATTAGTCCATCCAATTAAGAGGAGAAGGAAATTATTTTGGTGTTCACTTAATTTTATAATTCCTACTTCGGAGTAAAACAAAAATTTTACTTGAGTTAGAGACAACCATTTTAAAAAGATATCTTAATTTTCCTCTCAATATTTTTCTGTTTGATGACGATATTAATTTGTCATATTCTCAAAATTTATTATGGCTCCAATGTAATTAACTTATTAAATCTGACCTAAAAAAACCCTTTAAAACCTGTCACATTTTGAGAGAAATAACATCAAACTCCTGCATTCAAGGTAGTGAAAGTATTTCTTTGATGAACACTAAATGCTCTATTGTGCTAGATTGGAACTGCATGAACATATCTTACACAAAAAATCCCACATTTTTTCCCCATAGCTGTGTAGATACAATACTCTCTAAAATTATGATTGGCTGAAGGGGATATTTCTACAACTGAAGCTTAATCTGAAAATAAGCCTTTGGCACAAATTTACTGAAAAACAGTAAAAAAGGGAAGAGACATCTATAATTTCTATAATAGGTAGAACATGAAGAACCATGCATCATTTAAAAATAGTAAGATATTTCCTAGTGAATGTGGGTAGCTTGAGAGTTATTAACATGTCAATAGCTTAAAATTGCCCCTACTGAAAGGTAATACAAGTAGTAGCAGTTGTTACTACAACTACTGTATTTATAATTGTAATAATTGAAACCATTGTTACAGCCATTTGTAGCTAATCCCTCTTTGGGGCACCAGAATTTGCCATCCCTTCTAAGACTATAGTTTAAAAAAAAAAATCTGTATCAAAGATTAAGAAAGGAAACAAAGATGAAATAAGATGCTCAGAGCCATAAAACCAGGAACAATAAGCAGAGGTCAACCTGCCTGGACACAAACAATGAATGACCTTGAAGGGTTTGCATTTTTTTAGCCCATGAAAACTTATGAAAAATATCCTCTCTCTGCACGCAAACTGGAAAGACTCTAAATAGCCACCAAAAAGAATGTTTAGGAAAAACATATCAGAGCATGGTACTTACGCAGAGACTGGAGACTGGCACTAACTCTCAAGGAGAAACAAGTGCATGGAAGCTGATCCCTGCCATCTTTACCAAGTTAAACCACCAAATTAGTCTCTAGGATATAGCCTCCCTTCCATGTGCAGGTGCTGCTCCCCTGAATGCTAATGTTGATCACATGTGCTTACAAAGCAAAGGAAAATCCCCTAAATTTCATTGGGCTGGACAGAGCAATATTTCAAAAAGCAGCTGTTGTTGGTAGCGTTCAAGTTTATTGGCAATCCTTATAAAACTACCCCCAAAACACATACTGTATCTGATCTCATGTTAAGAAGGTTTTTCTCTAAAGAGTATTGAATCACTTTAATGTAGATTCTAATGCTGCCTTACTCTGCTTTCAAGGTAGACAGTAAATTCAGCTTTACTACAGTACTATAAAGATGTGAAAGAACTGTAACAGCATCTAAAAATGAGCTGTTGCCACTATACTGTTCAGTTTAGAAAACTCTAAACAGAATACTGATGAAAAATGTTAATGATAGTTTGCTGAGTTGCCAAGAGAAATGAGAAAAGACAATGCACTATGTTTTTGTTATAAAATGTAAATTACAACATCCTAGAGAATCTGCCACAACTCCAAGAAGGACTAAAAGGAAGATCTAAACAACACAGTACTTCAGTAATTTAATTTTTAAAAATAGCTATCCAGCAGCCATACTTACCTAATCAGTACAATCACAGCAAAGACCTCAGTACTCACAGGATTTTAACTCCTGCAAAATCCTGTCTGTTGTGTCAAAGTACCTCAAAGTACCTAAAGCACCTTGCTGAATTAAGGCCTTAATCACATATGTATATAGCTCCGAGAAGTTGCATTGGATCACCAATACAGTCTCAATAGCCTGGGTAAGTAGGGCAATTCAAAATGCTCTAATAGCGTCAGCGGAAGTTTAGGTTGGATATCAGGGAAAGGTTCCTCACCCAGAGGGTGGCTGGGCACTGGAACAGCTCCCCAGGGCAGTGGTCACTGCACCGAGCCTGCCAGAGCTCAAGCAGCATTTGGACGATGCTCTCAGGCACGTGGTGTGGTATTTGTGGGTGTGATTTGTCCTGTGCAGGGCCAGGAGTGGGACTCGAGGATCCTTGTGCGTCCCTTCCAACCCAGGATATTCTATGATTCTGTGTGAAATGTCAGAAATGTCACCCGAGCCTGTGAGCCTTTAGCTTTCAGGCACTAGCTTGTCTCCTTTATCACACCCATGTCTCTGACCTTGAGTTTCAAGACTGAAAATGAATACTGTCTTTCTTCAGTAGTGATAATGAAATTATTTTACAGCCCCAGCCCTCCCCCAGTCTTTGTAAACTAATTCCATGGCATGACCTCAGTCCTACGACTCACAAATGGCACAGAAGGTACAGAGGAAAGGCAGAAAGGAGAGGCACTGTATCCCCTGGCATCTCTGCATGGCAGCTGGTGAGACAAAACAAAAAAAATCAGATCACTGCCTAGAGAGTCTATTGGCAACTCTCAGTTGCATCTGGGAACAATGACCCATCAAAGCTAACTACGCATTGTTAATATCCCTACCTAATCCAGGCAAGGGGAAAGAGAAGTACAAAGTGCCCTAGCAAATCCTACAACCTTCCAACTCGCTCACATCTTCATTTTCCTGAGCCTGGTGAGCGTATAAACAGCCATTATTGCAGCCATGTCCCCAGCGCTGCCATAAACATCATCTGGGGCCAGGTGGGGGGTGAGGGTGCATTCACTGCTGCCAGAAGGTATTTATTCCATATTCTCACAAAATACAGAGAAGCCAAGGAGGCCCCATTTCATGCTTCCACCTCACTGGTCTAGGAAGAAATTAATGTAGTGCAGAACTTCCCTACAGTGATATACTTGGGTCTGGGAAACATGTTTCTGAGGGCTGGATTATGATTTTTGAGATGCAGAATTTTTGAGCTACTGGGTTCTAAGCCTGCACCGTCTTAAGCTTGCAGCTATTGGCATGTTTGACATTTTAAACTATGAAATACCAACCTATTTTGAAATTGTCCAAATCATTAGTTGTGGAATTTTCCTAGCACTTCATGAATACCACTGTTAATTGGGCAATTAACTCGAAACTACAGAATATGCTGTGATGGCATGATATGATATAAGCCATGTAAAAGAAGGAACAGCCAAGCAACTCAGTATGTTGAAAGATATTAATGAAGTGGCAAAATCTGCCAGAAAAATAATAATGGGTGATTTTAACTACCCCAATATTAACTGGTTGAATAACACATCTGTACATGGTTTGGAGAAGCAGCTTATTGATACTATAAATGGCTTCTTTTTGGAGCAGCTCCTTCTGGAGCACAGAGGAGGAGGAGTTCCACTCAGTTATTAATTTGTGTGTGTGTTTGTGTAGAAAGCAAGCATGGGTGTTCTGCTAAGCAACAATGGCCATGGGACAATGAGTTTGAATCTCGATGATGAAGTATTTCAAGTGGTAACCAAATAGTTAATGGCAGGTGGGTGGGTGAGGAAAAACCCATGAACAACAGACATCTCAAAGGGATGGCTGTTTTGGAGGAATGAAGGGGTTTATTCACACACGGAAACAAAACACCAGAATTAAAAAGAGAAGGGAGGAAAATATATTAAAAAAAGGCTAGGTTAACATGTTTCTGGGGTACAGGACTCTATGAGGTCTAAAAAAACACCTCTCTTCAAATGAATGAACTAAGTGTTTAAAACAGTGCCCAACACTGATTATTGTTATAATTTGCTGCTAAATATTGCACAATGTGAAAAAAAACATAATGCAAACTGTGGCAATCAGAATGCATAAGTCCAGTTTAAAAAATTACAAGAAGAGAAATTTTTATTTTTCCATAATTATATAATTATTCAAGTTGCCCTACAAGAAGGACACATATATGTTATCTAATGAACAAATCTGGAATATGGAGTAAGAGCATACAGGTCTTCCAACACTTTTGAGGAATTCAGCAAAAAAGATAATTGAATGTATGTGGTCATGCTTCCCTCATCATCCTCTAGAAGTTACAGTTATGTCCATAGAAAAACATCTTTAAAAACAAGACATCAAAAACCAAGTAACAAACAGAAAGATTATGCACAGACATGATGATGGTAATAGTCATCTCCCAGGTGGGATTATTTAGGAATGGGGCTACCAAGGATCAGAAATGCAGTTTTCTCTTTCTTTCTTTTTCTTTCTTTCTTTCTTTGTTTTTCTTTCTTTCTTTTTCTTTCTTTCTTTGTTTTTCTTTCTTTCCTTTCTTTCCTTTCTTTCTTTCCTTTCTTTCCTTTCTTTCTTTCCTTTCTTTCCTTTCTTTCTTTCTTTCTCACATTTCAAGACCCAAAAATTTAAGAACATCTTGGGTTCCCATAATGAATCCGAAAAATCTTGGAGTAGACAGTAACCGATATCTGATATTTTCGAGGTGAGTGAATATACCAGAGTTTACATCAAACAAATCTTTGGCCAAAAGGTTCCTTTCAACACAGATAAATTTACCAACACGTATATACTTTCAGGCTTTAGTGAACACAGTAATACATGGGCTTATTTCCATGTATTACTGCGTATTTCCTGTATTACTTATTACACAGTAATACAGGAAACACATGGGCTCTTTGCTAGGGTGAGGTGCTACCTTAATGTATAATCAATTAGAAGGCCAATAATCTGGCAATGTTAAAAAGTTGCCCAAGCAAGATAGGACCAGAGAGTTCTAATATTTGCTCTTTAGTGGATACAGGACATGGAGGAGATTCAATATGGTTGTAGGGTAAATGATTTTTCAAAAATTAATATTAAAATCTGTATCTTAATTTGGAGATGTTTCATAAAATTAAGGCCTTCTAACAATACCTTAAAAATATTGGGTTAAGAAGCTGCAAAGTGACATGAAACCTTGTGTTGACAAATAAGAATTTGCATCTTAGAATAATTCAGCTATTTAATTTCACTGCTGGATTTTACACAAACTATAATGACTTGTCAAAGATGGAACAAAGAAACACAAGGTCAAGAGTACAAACAAACCTGAAAGTCATACAAAGAAAAGAGAAAATGTCTTATTTTAAACAAACTGATAGCGTGTGTTCTGTTAAGGTAGGGTGCTCTAGTCTAAAATATATCTCAGAAATACAGGTGAAGCAAGAATGAATTAAGGGACATCACAGAATTTTTTAGTAAACCAGGTAAATTCTGGAACATTTTCACTTGTCTCTGAAAGGCAAAGGGCTGCCTGATGTGATGTTCATAAAAGTGTTGCTGAAACAGAACCAAGAATTAATATCACACACTCTGAAGTTAACCACATTTCTGACCCCCTGTGCCTGCTGAAGAAACACCTCTCAAGTTTTAGGTAGTTACTATGAGTGTTGAGGAGGGAAACTTTTACTTCACTTTCACCTTACTAAGCTTGGCTTCAGATTCCTGAGCATTCCAGCAGATCTAACTGCAGCTGTGTCATATCAGTGACCAATTCTTTTAAAACAAAATATTATATTCCAAACTAGTAAAGCATTTGAGTAGAAAAGATATACTAAAGCAGCACTTCCCTATACACAGCTTGGTAGCTACTCCTTCACTCTTCTGCCCTGCAAGAGCTTAGGTCTTCTGCAAGACCCGTATCTCAGCTCCTGAAAACAAGAACTTAGAGTGAAGTTTTACACTTTGTGAACCGTCTCATTGGGAAAGGCTGAAGTGAGTGATAAAACTCATGTAACCTGCTTTGTTTTAGCATTGGAGAATTGGATTAATTGTTCCCTGGGGCTTTTTGGAACTTGCAGGGAGCATCTTTGAGACCAAGTTTCAGAGCCAGGATTATATTGACACAATTAAGTGTAGTCCTTGAATATTTTATGATGCACACTACTGAATCCATCACATGCATGTATTAAGAACAGAAACTGCTCCCACTTACTTCAAATTGATTTTGTTTAATGTCTTCTTAACGTAGACACACAAAAATATCGATTTCTCATCATTGTGCATGAACTTAAGCTACTAAAAGTAAAAAATTAATATTTTCACATTGTTTGTATTTTAAATACTGATGAAAGCACTGCCAAGAAGGAAAAAAAATTGATGGAAAATTATTTTTTTAAAAATGCACTGCTTTTTCAAACTGATCTCTATCTTATCTTTAATATCTTAAAGTAACATTTTAAATGTGGGCTTAACTTTGATCAGCTCTTTTTAATTAACTTTAGAAACGTGAGTGTTTTACAGCACTCTCTTTATCTTTTTTTTTTTTTTTAGCTATTAACACTTGTGTTTTACCTTCAGCAGACCAATATCAGATTTCTATCGAGTCAGGCTTTGGTATATACCAAAGATCTTGATACATCTAGCAAGCAGTTAACCTCTTACCCTGCTCTCTCTTGTAACTGTGATTATGATGAATGAGTGGTTACTTCTAAGCAATTCTGTTTTATGTCAATAAATGAATCAAACAGCCATTGGTATATGGGCATTAGGAAGACAGAGAGAAAATGAAGCTGTCTGTGGACACTTTATAACCCTCGTCCTTTTAAGTAATATGATTTGAAAAGTTAATGCTGACATCAGCTGTTGGTATTGTTCATCCATGCTGTAGAATAAGACGTTCTTTGTCTTATTTACGTAAAATGAGAAATACTGTATGTAATTTATTACTCATAGCATGGCTTAAAGAAAATTCTCTTTACAGCTTCTCTGAGATACTACATTGTAGTTATTAAATTACTGGAAGTTTTGGGTTTGTGATGAACAGTCATTTTTTCCAGAAATATTTGTTCTCTGTAAATGCCAATCCCTTGCTGAAAACCTGTCCAGGTATGGATTTGTGCAAGTACTTTGCTTCTACATTCTTAATTGGGCTTCTTAACAGAAATACTTCTTATTCCGAGCATTGCACACAACTTCAATAGCATATAGAATTGTTTGGATGAGGATTTGCATTTTATTGCTTAGCACTTTTGCAAAGGAGATTTTAGACAGCAGATGGATCTAGTGCATTGCACGGATCTTATCCAGCCCACATACGGAGCAGCAGAGAGAGGAAGCCCCGCTCACACACAGAGCATGACAAACCTTTGAAAAAGAAAGAGCATTTCCAGCAGCAGCTTCACTGGATGGTTCAACTTCATCAGAAAGTAAGCAAAGAAAACATGTGTGGCTCCTGTGCAATATGTCAGGACCTGGTTGGATGGTGCTCTTGACTGGTGTCCTCATTCCAGTAACTATTAAAGAGTCTTAGAAACCCCCTGGGTTTATGTGAATTAAAACCGTTATTTTGTGTATTTTCTCTTGTGCCATACATTTTATTCTTCATAAGGAACTGAAGGAGATTTCTGTGTTATTCTAAATATCAAAATCCCAAAAGTAGTTTAAGAGCACTACTTGTTTATTATAAGAAAAACTGTCTAAAATGAGTACAATGCTTTCACAATACAAGAACCCTGTGTACCCATTTATTTGTTTACTCATTACCAAGAAACAGCCTGTATAGTCAATAGGGAAGCAGCCAAAATAATGTCTGCTGCACTCAGGAGGTAAAAGGGAACTCAGATAGCAGCAGGTTTCTGTGCCACCACCAGGCAACAGACTTTCCTTCTACTAGAACTAGAAGTCCCTAGGTGACCTCCCACAACCACACAGCTTGAGATAACATCACACAGGGGAGTCCATCAGACATCCCAGTCGGAAGCACAGGCTGAGGAGGGAGAACTTCAGATACTGAAAAACAAACGGAACTTTTGGTATTTGGGTTCTATCCTGCTCTTAGAAGAAGGGTGGCACAGCCAGCTTTTCCCTCCCTTTGAGTCCTTTTCCCACACCTTCCTCTCATCAGGCACAGCTATAAAGCTCCAGATGGATGCAACAATGATCCTCACTGGCAAATGTGTTTGGGCACCAGGTTTTACCTGAATACAAAGAGATGCTTTTCCCACTTCCATTTTCTTTCCACTCAACCCACTGTCTCTTGCAAACATCTAAAATATGCATACTTAGGAAATCATTATCAGACAAAAACTTCTTCAAGGCACGTGTCTTCTTTTTATTTATACCACATGTTATATACTGGATTTGTTTCTAGAAAATTTGTTGTAGAAAATTTGTGTGTTGCAACCCTTACACAAAAACAGCAAGATAGGGTTCCACTAGAAATTGATTTTATATTCATCATTTATAAAATAAACCCAGGAAAACAGAGCTTCAAATTGCTGAGGGTCTAGTTAATGGTTCAACCAGATTATTTTACATTAGCATGTCACAGTGTCAACAGGAAAGGTGGCAGAAGAGGATAAAGGCTTTTGATACCTCCAGCACACACGTGCCAAAAAAGGTATGGATGTTGCAGCAAACAGAGATTCTTAGCTAGGCATCACTTTGCTGTCTTAATAGGAATTTTGAAACACTCAGCTCTTTATAGAAAGAGGTATGTGATAAGCTGGCAAATATCTCCTTCACCAAAATGCTGATTAACAGCCCTGTCTTGTGAAGAGAACAACAGAGATCAACTTTTTGAGACTTGGGTTCGGTACATTGTTTTTGTGGAAAGTAGAGACCAAGTATTTCCCCAAATATATTAACTGTAATTCAGTAGAACATCACATGTTATCAATTAAACCCATAAGGTAATAGTACCAAAGACATATGTATTCATTTGCTCCAAATAAGCTGTGTTTCCTTTGACTTTGTTAGACAAATATTCACAATTTTCTCCTTTTAAATAAGCTGGTACAAATGCAAAGCACAAATCTGGTCAGATGCTCCATGGTGTAAATAGAAACAGTCCAAATAAAATAAAATTAAAAAAAAAAAAGCCTTAAAAATAAGATTGGGGGAAAATATTAAATATTGAAGTTGAAGCAAAGCATGCTTCTGTTGATATGTTGATTAGAATGTTTGAAAAGATAAAATTTACCTACCCACAACATCAGTTTTGATGTGTCATAATGCGTGTGCATGTATGCATTCCCTAAGTGTTTCTGGTTCTGTTCTCAAACCTTCTTAAAATAAAAATCCTGTTGTTCATTTTTAAAGAAATTTGATTTTATTCCCAAATACAATTATATTTTTTTCGCCAAGTTTTCAACACAGGTTTTTCACTGTAGAGCTCAAGACACTGAAGTTTCATGGGCCTTAACGCCCCTCATTTCAGTTTTTATTTTTCTACTCTGACAGTGTTTTCACATTGTAGCCAAGCCACAGTAAAATGTTTACACTGAAACTGAACTGCTAGTAACAAGATGTAATCTAATTGCTGATGTACAAGAAAAATTGGGTTTAAATGCTGTGTTATTAGATGACATTTATTTTGCCATTTATATCTTTAAATAACTATTGCAGTTTACTACTGGACTAACCTACTTGAGAAGAACAATTAAATAAATTAAACCACGTTAAAACCACATTCTTGGGAAAAAAAAGTAACCTTTAGTTAGGACAATTACTCTGTGGGCATAAAACAAAAGCACAAATGTCACATTTTCCATGAGATTTACTTTTGTATGAATCATCAATCCTGTTTTCCCCTGAACAAAACTAGCCAAATATGACAAAAAAAATCCAAAGTTGCCTGAACTGGATGATCCAAGTAATTACATGTTACAGCAGAATGTATCTATGACAAAACTTTCAAAAATTTGAGGAAAAAGTTAGTATAGCCCCTGGAAGTAATAGCTTTGGTATAGCCCTATAGCAGCATTTAGCTGATCTTGCTGTATTCCTATATAAAAATATGCACAGTTTCAAAGATCAATCTCCCCAGCCCTGATCTGCACTCCTTCCCTTTGGAGTACAGATCAAACAAACACGCTATAAAAACATGCCCAAATATTATAGCTTAACATGAAAAAGGTATACACTTCTCATTAGCATTTTTTAAATACTGCTTAGAATTTATTCTCAAAACTCCTTATACAAGCAAACTTCTTGTCTTCCACGCCAACCCCCAAAGCTCCCACCTCCTCTTTTGCTTAGGGCCTATTTGTTCAGCCTCAGGCCTGGGTCCTGAGTCCATCAGCTTCCACGGTCAGCTCACATATACAGGTATTTGCAGAAATCAAGTCTTCAAATGGAGAGGTACCTCAGGTTACAACCTGTCCTACTAGCCTATTTTATCCGTCTCATTTATGGCATTGTACACAGTCCTGTTACTGCATAGTTAGAATCTGGATCTGCCTAATTCATGTACAGCATATTTGTAAGTTTGGAGAGGCACAAGAGAGATGATTTGGGAAGATCTAAGCCTGTATTACTGTAGAAGCTGTACTTCCATGCTTTTCTCAGGAAACACAGGGCTGAATCCATCAGTTGTACCTCCTACATTTCAATTTATTTTCAGTTTATGTGAACTTAAGTTCAGCACAAGTTTCTAGACATACAGTGCTAAACACCAAAACGAGCCGTTTAAGCAGAGAAGAACAGCCAGCTCGCTGTTGGCTTCTCCAGATATTCACATCATTGTGACTGGGGTCTGGGCTACAGAGGACACCAACCACAGGCCAGGCTGTGGCTCGTCATTTCATGCAGCCACCAGCTCACTTCAGGCTGCTGACCCACGTCCCAGCTTCCACGGCCACAATATGTCAGGTGTCTCAGCTGTACTAACAGCTTTCCCTGCAAACAGCCGGTGTGCAGTCGTGTGATCAAAACGGCCCATACCTCTCATGGAAGTTTAAATACTTACTTGATTGACCTAAACACAAGGATTGTTCTCAAAGTACTTTTTTATGTCACTTTTGGTTACTGCAGCTCTTTCTTGATGTCAGCTTGATGATGAGAAGAGCAGGACTCAGACCAGCAGTCCACTATATAATTACTAAAGTCCATTTTCTGTTTGCAATACCACATGAACCGAACAATACTTCCAACGTCTCACCCAATTAGCATGGTACACAAAAATTTCACCATGAAAATACCACTTAATTTATTCCATTGCTTTCCTTGGGAAGTGTTCTCTATATTGAGGTATAAAGAGCTATTCTTTGTATAGATTAATATATTACTATTTACATTTATAAAAGAGAAAAATGAAGCAAAGAACTGATTGCTTAAAAAAATAAGCAGCAGCGAAGCTAGAAAGAATATAACAAATTCCTCACCCTCCATTCAGTAATCACTTTATATTGCCTTCTCAGAACTATTTTTCAGTGGTAATACTTGGTTTTAAACTGTTCATCTTATTTGATAATATTTTCTTCACCTCTGACTGAGAATGTTCATTAAAAAAAAAAAAATGCTGACCTGTAAATGAAGGAAAGTGCAAATAAAAGAGCAAAGCCATATGTGAAAAGGAACATTTGTAAAGAGGAAGGGTTAGTACAAACTGAACACATTTCCATATTGAGAGGAAAACCAGCCATATTTTTTCTCTGATGAATGCAGTTTCGTGAACATCTTTTTCCACAAATGATTGAATAAATATTTATTCATAAACTATATTTGTGACTTAAGATAACAAGCTGCGTAGATTGGTTTCATTTATACTACACCATACATGAGGTATTGCAATAATTTATATCATGCCAAGTCTACGGCCCATTAGATTTTCCTTATTATACCTGACTAAAGCTGAGGACCATCCAAAAGAAGCAATTTTGAAAGCTCTCTATTTGTTTCATGAATAACTGTCTTCCTCCCAGATCCTCTTCTCCGGCTTTCCCTTTCTCAAAGCATTTCTGTTCAGGTGTAGTCCCATTTGATGAATTTGAACTTGGGCATACTCTGAAAGATGTTCCTGAGCTGTGGCCTCAATGACCATGGTTTTGCTGAAACCATAAAGGCCAGATTTCTCCAAGGAGTATAAAAATGTATTCCTCGTTCAGCAGATGCTGGTCATCCTAGTGTTTCCTTAATAACACCACACAGCATTTCCTCTAAAAGTCCTCTCTGTCTTGAGTCACAGCCCCAGGTCTTTTCTAGAAATGATTTTCATTGCAAAAACATGATGTACTAGTGTCACTAGCAAGTGCTACCATTGATGTGTTACTGTAAGCTGTTCTCCCATCATTATTATTACAAAAAACAAAATAAAGCTTGAAATAATAATATTTACTGTTAATTCAGTATTTGTAGCTCCTCTGAACAGCAGAAGCATAAGTTGGTAGCAAAGAAGTCTACCAAAAGTTTAGAAGCAGTGAGGTCAAACTCTTGATAAATGAACATGCTAAAATTGAGATGCAACAGTGACATTTCAAAATTGCTTCCATTTGCCATATCAAAAGAATATTAGAAAGATGCACGTAACAGGGAAAAGAATAAATACTTACAAATACACAAGAAAATCAGCCCCAGCTCCCAGAAATCACTGTTAAGTTGCTTTTGAATTCATGAAACTGACCTGAAAATATAAACGGAAAAAAAAGGTGAAACAAAAGAAAGCCCAAAATTGATAAATGTTACTTTTTTATTATTATAAAATAGTTATGATTTTTAACCATGAACCGAATAAAACAGAACACAAGACTGTTGTCACGCTTTCAGTCAAGTAATTTACACAGAATTTGTTTCCAGGAAGCCAATACCAAGAGAAACAATTATTTCATTGTTCTGCATCTCACACCATAGCAACCCAGTCCATTATGGCTTCTAAGAACTGTCATAAATGCAAGCATGGTTATCTTTTAATAAGGAAAATAGCTGTGAGGGGGTTTCTGGCTCGGAGATTTTTCTTTTTTTATGTTCTCAAGTGTTACAGAACATATATTACTTTTTTTTTATTATTTAAGCAGTTTGTTAACAGCATTTTGCAGCTTACCTGGTGTAAAATTATTGTTTAGGTCATTTAATTGGAACCCATCTAAGGCAAAACTTGTACAAAGAAGAAAGACTAACGATTTTGTTCTCTTATGGTCTAGATCCCAGTTAGAAGCTTAGCCTAAGTACAATGCAGTCACTATAAGGCATGATTAAATCCAACATTCTTTTTCCTGCATACCCCTCAGTTCTAGTTGGAAAGGTAACAGATGCAACTCAAACCCACAGAGCTTGCCTTATAAAATTCTTTAACTAGCACAATGACTCACTTTATGCCTCTAAATATCCATGGTTTCCTCTCTCCAGAACCCCCATGCATTAGAAGGTAGTTCAGTAGTTTATTTTTATTGTTTGGTCTACATACAGCACATTTTTAGTTCTTAGGAAAACAAAGAAACTTTGTTGCACAGCCCTTGTTTTCTTTCCAAAATGTGAGGATGGATATGGGTAACATGAAACTGAAAATAGTAATGGAGCCTGGGCAACTAGTTTAGGTCAAAACCTTTTTGTTCTCTGGGAGCTATCTGATTAATTTGCAGTTCATAAAACAGTGGGTGTAAGCTCAGTTTAAAAACATGTAACTATATTTAAAGATGAAATTGTCATTTTTGTTAGCCCCCGGTAATCTTTAAGAAACACCTTCCCACAACATTTCTGTATCCTAAAGTGCACCAGCCAGTACTGCACAGTGCCTAGAGACAAGGAGAGAATACCAAACTTATCTTGATGCAGAATATCCTCCTTATTTCATACACCCACCCTGAAGTGCATATTATTCATTCCAACCAAGCCCTCCCCCATCCTGAAAGTACACATTTAATTGTGTCTTCTCTCCTGTAATACCAACAGAGAGTCAACAAATCTCATTTGCTCTATCAATGCAGTGTTGTTATTATATATTTTAAAAGCAAGTCTGAATCTCATTATCAGCTGATTTATGCCATTAGTGTGCTTTGGAGCCACCAATTAAACAAGGACAGTGGTTCATAAGGTCACAGTTAATTAATCTGAAAGTATAAATACACTTTAATGCACACCACCTCATGTTGTGAATTTAGGAACAAAGCACCAAACCTTTATTCTGAGCAAGCAATTAGGGGGAAAGGTTAAACATACAAAATTTCAAACTTAGCTTTAGCACTCTGGTAATCTACCAGGGAAAGAGTTCAGTTTGGTAAAACATCCTGCAGAACAATATGTATGTGGAGCCTTAATTCTTACGGCAGCAGTGCAAGTGGGGGAGAAGGCAGAACAGGGCTAGAGGTACCGAGCGACCCCGAGCAAAGGAAGGCTTGTTTCTCTGATAACACCTCAGAACTGCGAATCAGCCGCAGGCTTATCCATTGTGGAGCTGGGCAGGGTGGGGGAAAAAAGCCCAGCCCTGAAGAGACTGGTCTGCTCAAAATGGACTCATCAGAGCTGAGGTGTCTGTTGCAGACTGTACAAAACCGACTTTTCCTTCAACCACCTTCCCTTAGTAAATTTAATGGAACAGTGCAATCCAGGAAGGGTTCAGTAATACCCACAGTCTGGCAACACAAGCAGAGTGCAAGGAAAATGCTGAAAACAGGCAAATCCACCAGAAACAGTTATCCACAGTGACATTTCAAGCATGAGATATCTAGACTTTACACGGAAGAACATACCATTTTCTTACTGCCTCGACTCATTTTATCTTGCACAGTTCTCTGCTCAAAAGAAAGACAACATAACTAATACAGAGACACAAAAGTAAACCACATGACCTAATTAGATGGAGTAGCTGCTAACTACTTTTTCTTCTCTTACATCTGTATTTCTATATTCTATAGCCTCCATCACCTTTATTATTTTTAGATGTCCAAGTGCTTTTTTTTTAACTGACAATAAACCCTATTTTCTTATCCATGTAGAAAACTTCCTGTTCATCAAACACTAACATCACAACATTAATAAAAAGTTATCCTATTAATTCAAATCACTCATGTTTTCACTTTAGATGTCTCGGTTTGAACTCCAGGTGACCACACAGGTGAAGAGCTGTTGCATAATCATATACAAGGACAAAAATGCCTTGAAAGTATTCTGTAGCTTTAATTGGTAGAAATCCCACCAGAAATTTCGCTCAGATATTTTGCAGTTGAAATGCTTTCAACTCTGAATACCTGCAATTTTTTTCAATTCTGAATACCTGCAATTCCTGCATGTTTAGAAGATTGCTACCTATTAAAGACTTGCTCTCCCAATGCCACTGTGAAAGAGGGAAAATAAAGCTGTAAGAGCAACTTACACTCTGATTTCAGGCACCTTTGCTAAAGAGTTGGTAAAGATCACCACTTCTCACTGACCTGACTAGGAATAATACACAGCCATCCAACAATTTAACAGAATCCTTCAAAATAACTCAATTTTCAAACAGTTATGCTTTGGCTTGTCTTGCAAGCACACATTGACAGCAACACTGGACATAAAATGGATTATGAACATCACTAAATGACAGTAGAACACTGCTTACCCTATGAGTTATGAACCAAAGAAAATTTCATAAAAAGCCAGTTATAAAATCAGTTATAAAATAGTCATCTTTTCACCCAGACAGCTCTTAATAATTCCCATAGCTCTCAGTCTTCAGAAAAAAAAATCATTTTTGGAAAGCAGAAAAAGAAATTAGTAATTTTAAAAAATCCATAATTAAAATTTTCTGATTCTTCTAAGATAGAGTCTCTACAGGTAGCCTGTATTTTCTGTGCACAGTCACCAGTGAGGATGAAGGAAGCCTGGAAGCAAAAAATGGAAGCAGTCATTTAGTAAAAAACATGGCATCATGTTATATCATTTGAGAATGTGGCCTATCATTGTGGGCTGCTGGGACTAAAATATGTATCATTTAAAAACTGTTAAAAAACTATTCTCAGAATTATAGCATGATGTGAAATGAGAAAAAGGAATAATACAGAAATAAAACTACACATTTAGGGCCTGAATCACAACAATTTCACACCCTTAAATGTGCAATATTTCACACTTAAAGCATCATTAATGATTTTTAAGTGTCTAGACACAATCACAAAAATTAAGGAGGCAGTAGGCTGATTGTAAGGAAAACCTTTGAACTTGATTTTTAAAAATTTCAGGTAAAGGACATTTTTTCAAGATGCTTCAAAGAGAAATGTTTTACTTTCACACAGAATATCCTTCGTATGTGATCATTTTGAAACAGGAAAGCAAGCACAGTAATTAACCACTACTACCAAATTCCTGCTAGCTTCCCTTTGTTTCACTTCTGTTCTAACACTCAAGGATTCTATTTTACTGCCTTTACTGGCTTGTTTCTTAAAATCTTTACTCTTCTCAATTCTATGCNCAACCAAACCAAAGTAACTACAATATTGTTTCCCTATCACTTTTCATTTTAAAATAGCCCCTCCACAGTATATTCATTTAGGTTTTTGTACTCCGTAACAGAGATTGCAGTCAAGTGATCCATCAAAGAAGGAATCAGAGCACACCACCTGTTCCACAAGTGGTCATTTTAAAACACACATTGCATCACTATGAGGTAAGAACCACACCACAGCGCATACAGTGCAAAAATTGGTCTCCAAAGCTCTGTACTCAGTTGCTGGTTTTGTTACAGATTTTCTGCTCAACCTTCAGCAGAAGTTGCTTTGTGCTTCTTAGTTCCTTATACACAAAAAGGAGGTAGTATTTCTTCCCTCTGTAGCAGTGGTGCTTTACAACTCTACACCCCAGAAGCTGTGATGTCGTTATTACAGAAAAGAGGCTCAAAAGAAGCACCTAAAATAGGCCACATCTCCACAGTTTTGCAGGGAGATATGAGCTCACTCTGCCCACACTTGGAGATGACTGGCCACAAACCCACTCTAATCCAGTTTAGCTCTGGTTAGCACTTACGTAAACTACATGACTTCCAGTTTAGAGCAACCTCACATCTGCCTACAAACAACATGTCAACAAACACATACAATGATGGTGTTTCTGTAAACTACCTCTTAAAAAAAGGAACCCCATAAACATCATCACTTTTGCCAAACTCCACAGACAGTGGTTCCCTCACTTTCCCAAAAGGGTGTCACACTGTAGTGGCACATTACCTGGCCGTGTTATAATGTACAGCTATAAAAGCTCCTTATCATCTCTTCTCTAACAAATAATTGTGTTATTTTGTAAATGTCTTCAACAGGCAATTCGGGAAGGTTTCTCTGCTGTCTGCTCGCAGATCTATAAAGCATCCAATCATTACAGGACGTGAGCATAGAATACAAAATATATGCAGTATCACTTCATAACATAGCATCAGCCGAAGTCTAAAAAGGATTTTCATGAAAAAAGTCTTGCATATCTCCAACAATTAATTTAAACGTATTATTACATCTACCACTAAAATTACACTTGAGAACACCAAAAACATCTAATTCACCATGCAGATGAAAGAAATACCTAAATATGCATTTATTCCTTCATATAAAAGGCAGGGTGCTAGCATTCCAGATCTGATAAGCTCTGCGTGCATACTTTAGAGCAGATAAGAACCACAAGACATACACCACGCTGCTTGGAAGGCTGAAGGGAGAGGAGGAACTCCAGTTATAACTCATCGGCTGCAGACAGCAAAAGCCTCCTCTGTTGCCCGGGGAAAGGTGGTAAATGCTGCTGGCTCCCTGCTCCCACATCAAGGGACTCAGATTTCCCTGGAGTTCCTGCACCAGCCCACTGCCACTCACACGGTGTGCTGGGACACAAAAAACACCTCTGAGCTTCTGACGAGCTACTTGGCATTTTCACAGCCACAGGCTGGGGCGTTCCTAATCAATACGCCTGGGTTAAAGAAAACAGAGAAGGCTTTCACAACAGGCCTCTTGCTGTAGCATTCACATGTGCAGATCCACGTGCTGAAGGCACTACAAGGTAAATTCAGCCCTGAATGAAAAGTTAAAAGCATTACAAGCCCCAGGAAGGGATTCCAAACGTAAGAAACCCTTGCAGTACGTGCTGCTTTTAGAAGGAGGCAACAAGCACAGAGAGAGCTTTACAGCTAATCCAAACTGCACCTCCAGAGTTACTCTCTACACCCAGAGAAGCCGCGGGCTGCAGGGGACGTGGCTTGGAAGTGACACCGGGGTCACTCCGCAGAGACTCGCTTTTGTCACGCCCCTGTGGAAATCAACCACGCGAAGACCGAAAGGTCGGCGTTGGCATTGACCTGCGTTATAATATTTGGCCTTCTTTTTTCTCTTCTCTCCCTCTCTCTCTCTGGGCCTCAGCTACACTCTCACCATGTGGAACGATCACTTTTCAATCTCTTCCTACGGGTGTACAGGGACTTGCAACAATAGCAGGGACTCCTGGCATGACTGTAATAGTCTCAGAAGAGTTCTCTGGATGCAACTTTAACACAAAATAATAACATTTCTGTTCATTATATAATATTATCTTTATGCAACAATACACTTACCAGGAGCTGTTAGCTTACCACTTGGATGTAATTTTTCTTGCCAAAATGTACTATAATTAACAATACTTTCAGTAGTTTTTGGCTCCCTTTAAGTTTTGAATACATAATGTGTCAGGTTCTCTTCTCTTTCATATGCAGACCGTTTAATATAATTTTGCTGAAAAATTGGCTTACTATGTTTAAAAGGGGGATATGTTCTTTCAGTTCAGTCATATAACTGAAAACAACAGTATAAAAAGTATAAAATATTATTCAAACTGTAATTCATCATGCAGTTAAGTCCCTTTAATGAACTTCATGAGCTCTGGATTGGACTAAACTGAAATTCAGTTACACAACAGAATGGAATTGCATTGATTTGTGATGCAAATCAACTGTCTATATTTGCAGGTACCTATTTATCCTCCATTTTTTTATATCTATTGGCTATATGCATTTTTATATTTTATATATAACTGATGACCTCTTCTGAGCAAAAAGTAAAGGTCTTTCTGGAAATAAAAATAAAACCAAATTCCATGACTGCATTTTCCTCGCCCAACAAAGCACCAAGAATTATGTAGAGCTGAGAGCAGGTAGAATTGAAACTTGGATAACTTGGGAGGCTGTGAGTCACTGAACATCCCTCAGTGCCTGATGCTGTCGCACCCAGGCCACAGAAAGGGTTTATGCTACATCTTCATCAGGTTCTTTCACTGCACTTTGACTTAAACACCTACTCAATGGTACTTGTGCTACATTTACCAGATGCAAACTCCTTGGTACAATTTTTTTATAGTGTAACACCTACATATGCCTAGACAAGGCTTGGAATAGTAANACATCACCATATTTAAAATTCCAGCATAATTATCCAATATAGCACGTGGATTTGATGGTTCCCTGACAATTGGAGATTCAACCTGCCCTGACTGTGGTGTACATAAACAAAAAAAAAACAAAAAAATACCAACCAAAAAAAAAATTGCTGGTTTCAATTAAATTTAAAAAAAAAAAAAAGGGAAGAAAACGAATAGGAAAAGGGAAAAGGAGATAAGTCAGCTGCGCACAAACTAACAATTTTTCTGACACGTCTATTTTGCAGTATTACAATATAAGTGTGCCATTTGTTCCCATTGAAATTAATATAAATCCAGACGAGATATTGGGGTTCTCTATTGGAGAGTCCCATGTAACTGAAGCTAAGATTTTTCAAAGCTAGTTAAGTAGGACATAAAAATCAATTAGAAGGCCTTAGGAATGTCTGCCTTCAGGTCTACTTCCCTGGATTCCCTGAGGGACAAAAACCTCCTTACTACATATCTCAGAGTTTTCTTTCCCTGAAACCCTGAAACATAATAATTATAGCTAAAACCTTTTTTTTTTAGTTAGTCACACACTAACTTCTCCTCTCAACTCCCACTTTTGAAATTCATTTACCTTGATACTGCCATCAGAGAAAAGGAAGTCCAGGTGCTCTAATTTTCATTTCACTTTAGAAAGATAAGTAAATAAAATTTCTTTCTTCCAGGATCCATTCAATTAGAACCCCACCTTACATGGCATCCTCTGTGGGAAAACTGTTCCCAAGTATGTGGCACAGAGTGCCCCAGCAAGGATATTGCTTTTTATTCTGCCTAAAGGACCCTTCTATTTGTGATTATCTACAATTATCAGTCCTGAAGATAATTAACTCTCACCTGCTGGACAAATAGATCACACCAAAAAAATTATGAATCACATTATCTCATCAAGCCATCAAAATAAAAACCTTTTGGCTTCATTTCAGTGTCTCCTAAAGGATGACTACTTCATTAGTTAAAAAAGCAAGAAAAAATTTTGTTAATTAAGCAAAGAATACACGTTGAAACAGAATTTTGCCTTCAAGGGTAAAACTATCAATTTGATAAGACTTCACCCTTTGGAGACTTTACCAGGTGTAGCCCTAGTTTCTTTGGATTTTTCACTTAGGACATCTCTGTCAAAATATGAACTGAAATTTTTTTTTAATTTCCTATTTTTTCTGAAAAACTCACCTCTGCAAGATATTTTAAAACCAGAACTGAAATACGTTCACCACAGATAGAAATTCTTGCAGGCATCACTGCTCATCGAAAAAATGATATGATGACCCCTTACTCCAATTTATTTTAAACACAGCCCGGGGTATTCAAGTCAAAGAGGCTACAATGTTAAAGCATTACTTTCTATTGGTCCAAAAAGATCCGGTTTTTTGTTCATAGCCTGGTTTTTGTACTGTTTATAGAAATTGCACGTTAGAAAACTCAGAGTTACACTGCACTTTAGGACAGAATGTCCCTAGCCACAAAATTAAAGGCAAGTCTGGGGGAAGGGTTGAGTTTCTCACGTGCTGAAAATTATTTAGATAGTCATAGCCTCTTTAGATAGTCATATAAAACCATATCTCTAGGCATTTACTAGCATTGCTTGACATCTCTGAGCCCCAGGCTATCTGCACCTGCCCTCAGCAAGATACTGACAGGCAGCAACGAAAAGCTGATTGCTGGAGGGTGGTTACTAGGTGCTTTGCACGTGATATTTCAAAAATCTAAGTGGAATACTGATCTTACTAAAAAAAAAAAAAGGAAAATTTAAAAAAAAAAAATTTACATCAAAA